>VDFB02389506.1:258033-295044 GCA_007258455.2 Sequoia sempervirens
AATGAATCCCTTAGGGTCATGGTTTCTAGGGTGCGTTTTCATCAATCTGTAAGGTTTAAGGATCTCATCAAAATCCATCTAGCCTCCCTTTACCATCACAAAATATGCAAATGTTGTGTACTCAGGGAAGAATGAACCCTTCTTCTTATTCTCTGGTAAGTGACACATTTGAGATCCTCCCAATTGTCTCATGACTTCTATAAATCCAATCCTGAGAGACACATCTCTTAGTATGACAAAAGGATAAACACTTGTCCCATATACCCTGAATGTAGTTTTGTCTAGATATGCAATGATATCTCCCCAATTATGGGTTATATTCAATTTAGGCCTCCTTTCCATGGGCCTCAAGAAGTCATGAATTTCTTTCAAGATACTTGGTGGATGAACAACTAGGAATCTCCTTAAAATGGATGCAAAAACATTATGGAAGACCACATAATCAAACTTTTGGCCATCCCTATCTAGAATTTGGGTCCAACATTGGATCGGTAGCTCAAGATCATCCTCCACCTTCTTCAATGACATGACATCACCAAAATGATTTTCTTGCTTATATAAGATCATATGCATCAAAAGGGAGTACCACCAAAATTTTACCCAATGCTTCCCTTCCTTAAGATCAATCATGTGCTTGTGCATATTTTCTGCCAAATAGGAAGCAAAATCATAAACTACATTGAAGGTTGCATGCTAAATATTAGCTTCCATGTACATATATTCATTTGGTATGGTATCAGGTGCATCAAAGCCAATAATTTGATACAAGGAGCAGACAGTCTTCCTGAAGTAGTGGGAAAAGTAATTCATAGGAAAAGGTTCCTTCTCATCTCTGCCAATCTTGATTTGCTTTATATTCTTTCCATGTCTCGTTGAATCACTGTGCATTGGAAACATTGTGGTTCAGAACAAGACCTTGGTATTATCATATTCTTTCCTAAAGGTATCAAGGTCAATAAGGACCATGTCTTCGCTCCACTCATGCAGTTTAAATTTTTTTACAATCTCTTCCTTGGTGATCCTAACCATATCAGCACCATTACATGCCCTAACAATTCTTCACACAGGGTCATATCTCGCTGCAATATCCTTGAGAAAATCTATATCCATATGCACATTTGGGACCACAAGTTTCCCCATATCTAATCTCCAAGTATTGCAAGTGGGAACTCCACAATTCTTGTTCCCAAACCAGTTTCTAAACATTTTCCAACTAGTGTAAGGAAATTTAGCATCCTTGATCCAAGCTTGTTTGTCCAGTAATCCTTCATGAACCCTAGGGCCATAGTATATTGCTACTCCTTGAATTCTCTTGTTGGTCGAGGGTTTGATCTAGTCGAAAATGTCTTCAGAAAGTAGTCTAACTGGGGTTTCAGAATGAGACCTTTGTGTTTTGGGAACCATGGATAACTTGGCAAGTTCACAATGAATTAGGGTTCTAACACAAATAAGCTCAAAACCTAATTCTTTCAATTAGAAGCCTAGGGAGTGATTAGAAGATGCGAACTTGAACAAATTTGGCCAAGAACTACAATTTTATATGCAATTCTAACACAATAAAGTAATTAAAGCATGCAGGCTAATTTAATTGGAAGGAAAACAATCACAACTTGCCCTAATTTAAGATGGTTTGAATAAAGTGTAAGATACAGTTTTAATTGTACTCATAGCTTTTGGCATTTACATGAACCCTAATTTTTTCATGTCACAACTTGAAAACTTTAATCAATCACCCAATTTCTTTGTATTCACTTGCAATCAATTTTATGCACCTTTATGACCCAATTATGATATCTACTAATGTCCTTTTTTCCATCACTGCTCACTCGTGCGAAGCAAAATGAATCTACTATCCATGTGTGTAATTTCAAATAGCAACTATTGATGGCATGATGAATGACTCAAATTGAGTCAACATAGTTTGAATTCAAGTTGCCATAGTTCACCAACTCGTCAGCCAATGAGAATGTGTTGAATGGAAGCCACATCACTCCTTCCTGTGGGATCCACTTCTTTCCCAGGTAGATGAAACAACACACATGTCGCTTAATCCCGAACCTCTCACGTCTTCTGATGAGCATTAGTTTAATGTTGCAAGGTGTGCGATGGGTTATTAAGATTTAATCTTGTGATTGCATGTGGACTATCGATCTCAAAACCACCGAGCGGTAGGCGTATTGAAAGCAAACCGGGCCCCACCATGGCAAGGACACACATCAAACAATCACAGAACTCGCATGTCTTTTGATGACCATTCTTTAATACCTGTGCGGTGTGCGATCAACGATTGGGGTTTGATTCTTAGATCCAACGTACAAGATTTTTGTACATGCCAATAAATTTAGTTTCAAAATAGGGCCATGACTAGGTCGACGTGATTTTGACCCTCAAGGCGAATGCTTATTTAAGGAAATTATTACAAAAATATTTCGGCCCAACCTAGCCAACATTAAAAGAGACTAAGATTGGACAACCGACAGACCTAAGTAGAAGGGCTGGTAACATCATGCCTTTGATGGCTTAAGTTACAACTTAAATGACCGATGACCGGGTAACGTAGGTCAACAGAGAATTAAAACACCCAAGGTTTAAGATATAAGAAAATTAAGAGCAAGGTTACGAAGCTAAAACCCTAAACCCCACCTTTGGACACAGATACAATAGACCACTACAAGGTGCAGAACAAGCTCACAATTTTCAAAATTTTAGGAGCTCTATCAATACCTAAAACATAGTCATACCCTTTATGGGCACTAAAATTGGCTGAAAAAAAAGTTCTTGGCAAAATTGGAAACTAGAAAGAGTGGGTGGAATATTTTTGCTCAATGACACAATTTTTATTCAATTTGATGTCTTTCCATCATTTTTTTGGTGATGAAGTTTTTTGTGTCACTTTTATATTTCTTATGAATTGAAGTTAAATCTTATATCAATAAGTTTTAAATGTCATGCCATTTGCTAATGCTAATTTATCAGATTTTCTATGGTAGTTGTCCAATTTGTGCATTCTTCTCTTCTAACCTTTTGCAAATTATTTGTTTGGATATTTTTGGCCAATTTCAGACTATTTATCCTTTTCTTTTCTTCTTTCTTGTTGTTTTTTCAAGTCTTTTCATAATACGTAATCTATTGCTAAACTTGTTGGATTTCAAGTAAGCTACTTTCCTTGAATCATCCCCTTGCTAATGGGATACTAAAGCTTGGATTTGGAGAGCCAAGGAGATGCCTTCTTCTCAAGGGCAATAATGCTTTTATCATCATTGGCCTTATTACTTCCATTTTTTCTCAAGCAATCAGTGTGGAGCATGTTTCAAGGTAGCAATGTTACCCCTTTTAGCATCTTTAAAGTAAATTTTCTTTATTTACTTCCAACTTTTGTAGTACCAATCTTTGAACGATATAGATACTACCACAAAAAAGGGAGTTTTATCCCAATAATAAAGGTGTAGAGTAACAATTTTTTTTTAAGGATATGAATATATATTTTAGTCATAGAAGCAATTTCAAAACAAAAAGTGATGGGGTCAGGATCATGTCCTAAATGAATTTGGTGGAATGGACACCCTTCAGTCCTTAACTCTCAGTTGTAGAGGTTTCAGCTTAAGACTCATGCTCCCCTATCAAACAACAAAAATGATCTTGTGGGTGATATAAAATCCTCCATGTAGAAACGGAAAAAGTATCCCTTTTCCTTACTTAATTTGGGGATAATTAATAATAAATGAACCTTATGTTGTCTTGATTTAGTGTTGTAATGTGTTTTACACATTCACATTAAGTCTAGGACCATTTTTAATAAAATGGACTTCATTCAATGCCTCATTAAGGGTGTTGTAAAGTGTTTCTTTACACTTTCACACTAATCTAGGACTTTATTAATTAATTGAGGTTAATTAGAGCTTAATTGGTCCCTTAAATTCAAATCAAAACCTTATTTATTGCATTTTTCGAAGGATAAATCTCGACACTCATTAATAATGTTGCATAACACTTAATTTAGCAAGGTTTGAGTCCTAGGATACTGACCTGGAACCTATTCACCACTTGGAGAATGGGTCCTCCTTAACTTGGGATAACCCTTTTTGAACTTATTCTTGGCGAGATTTTAATGATTTTGAATCCTAAATCTAATGTCGGCTTGTGTTATTTGAATTTCGAGATTAAATCTTAAGATAAGTATAAATATAAGGTTAATTTACATAGTTTCATCATAGATCTTAATAAGCAATCAAAAGTACTTTCATAAGATCATTCAAAAGCAATTACAAGGCATTCAAGAGTAGATTATCAAGATTTATTACAGCAATCAAAGATCATTTCATCATGTCAAAGTCTTGCATGTAGTTGAGCTAAAGTGTTGATGTAGCATTGAAGATCCAATTCAAGCATATTCAAGGTGTTGTTTCCAATCAAGTGTTGTGATCAAGATCTACATTCCTTATGGCCCCTTCATGATAAGTTTCAAATTTGCATTCCAAGGTTCAATTGACTATTGGTGAGTTGCTACACCTTGTTTTTCATTCATCTTTCCTTCTATGCATTATTTCAATTCAAGGTTTAATTACCTAAATGGGGTTTGACCAAGGAAAACCCCTATTCCCTAACAAACAACATTTTTTCTTCTTCCTTGATGTGTGATTGCAAGTTTTTAGGTGGAAGATCAAGTGGAGAATAAAATTTGCAAAGTTGTGAAAAGTTGCAAAAGTTATCATCTTTGTTGCAAGACATGGAAAGTGCTCTCCAGAACTTATTTCTGAATTTTGGGAGTTGATCACTTGGGAGCTAGTAGTGCAAAAATTGAAGAACATAACCCAAAAATCACTTTTTCAAAACCCTAGCAAGGACCCATTCGTCAATGAGCAAATGAGTCCTCAATGACCACCAAAACAACACTTTTTCAGCAAGGTACACATTATTTCAGCATCTTAAAACCTTCCATATTGTTGTTATAACAACTAGGATTGATTTTTTATTGTTATTTATGAATTTTACCTCTCATAATTGAATGAAACAAACACTTAAGCAAAATTAGTTTCATCCATTTGGTGAGTCCCCATTTGGGTGAACCTCTTTTTCTATGTTTCATTTTGGTGAACTCGATTTCTTGAGCATTGTAATTTTTTGATTTTGGAGTCTATTTGCATCCTAAATTAGATCTTGCATTCATTTGCATTGAATTAGATCTCATTTCGGGTGTCTTATTTTGCATTCAAATTTGCATCTCATCTAGGGTTTTAGAATTGCATTGTTGGCATTCTTTAAATCTAAAAAATACAAAAAATTATTGCATAGTGTAATAAGAAAATTACCTTATTTAAAATCTGAAAATTACATTTCATTCTAGGTCATTGCATTGCCTCCTTCCATTTTGGGTTTGCACACTAAGTTTGTAAAACTTATATGAGCTTTACAACCTGGTGTCCTATTAACAATACTATTGTTAGATGTGGTTTGAGGCTCATGTCATCCCGCGATATACCATTCGTCGTGGATCTTGGGTTTTCTAGTTCTCTTCCCGATAGTGTTGGTAATCAACCCTCTATGGCACATAGTTTTCATACTTCATTTCCCATGACTTCCACTGATGTGCATGATGTCTGTCTCTTGCAAGAAAACATAAAAAGATTAGATAAAAACATAGAAAACTTACAAGACTTTATCCTTACTGGAAGCATGGACATTAGTATGATTCCTACTTTACAAAATCTAAGGAAAGTGCTTAAAACAGGAAACGAAACATCAATTGTCAATAGCCTTAGTTGCTTCCTAAATGAGAACTTAAACAAACAAGAGAATAATACCATCCATGCCTTAGTCAAATTTATCAAAGCTAAACCCCGTAAGGGCTCAACCAAAAAGCATCTTGATATTGCTTTCTCACAAAAAGACATACTTAAACATGCACCTGATGGTCCTCTTTACATAGCTGGAAGAATCAATAACGAGCCTACTAATGGGATATTGATTGATCCTGTCTGTGGAGAAAATGTGATCATTGAAGATATCCTATTTTGCATGAACTTTATCAAGATACATATGACAAACCAAAAGCATAGATCAAGATGACTAATGGTTATGCTTGTCCTACAATGGGCTCGATAGATCTGTTGGCAAGAGACACTGCACAAGTCATCTAGTGTTGTCATTGATGGCAACCCTAGTCAATGATCCTATCTGCACGTTAGCATTTTCTCTTACCGAAAGTTAGATTGAAGTTTTGTGATTAACTGTCAAGTTAGAACAGAGCATCTGACAAAATTGTGTTCATTGATTCATATGCAATTTTTTGTTATCATTTTGTGTCGTGGATCACATGGAAGGTTTTTTGATGTATAATCTATGTTATCCTTGAATCATAGAGCCTCGTATTGATTGGTGTGCAAGTTAGAAGATCAAGTTGATTATTTTTCAGTTTAACAATGTAAAAAGGTCGACTTGATGATTGTAGCGTGTTGTGGATATTCGAGGAGTAATTGTTTGAGGTGTTTTCATGTTCAAGGATGTTATTTTGGGTCCTCACTATGTTGTGGCCGAATTTGGTTGGTGTGCATTGAAAATTATTTATGGATTGAGCCGATAGTTTGTAAATATTTTATATTTTGTTGAAGCCGACATGTAGATGATGAAATCTCTTGTTGCAGATAAATATAAGTGATTGTTCATATCATTTTGAAGTGTGTGTTGAAGTGTGTTACGATGTGCTATGAAATTCAGAAGGATTTTTGAGCGATTGTACATAGTTTCACGTGTGCAGAAGAAGATTTGTGATATGAATTAAAGCAGACAGAGTTTCAAGTGTAGAATGAAACAGAGTGTGAAGAATGTTGCAAATGTGCTTAATCAGAACTATAATCAGGCATTAGCAGATGCTATTCTCTTAGTTCAAATCTTCTTGATGTAATCCAAACCTTTTGTAAGACAGTGAGTCTTCCTTTTGCATCTGAGCAATGAGCTCTAGGCAGTGTGCCTAAATGCATGTCCATTCCCATTTGTAAACACTTATATTTGAGTATACTCATATTGTGGATTGACATCCACCATGGTTTTTCTCCTAACAGGGTTTCCATGTAAGAAAATCCTTGTGCTATGGTGTTGTGGTTGTTACTTTATGTTCTTGCATCTTTCTTTTGCTTGAATGCTATAGGTGGATTAAAGATCGGGTTAATAAAGTTAAATTTTGTAGAACGTTGATTCACCCCCCTCTCAGTGTTCCTTGATTCCAACAATTGGTATTAGAGCCTAGTTCCTCAGAAGAAGTTTAACAGCTTGGGGAATATCCTGGTAGGTGATTCAATGGATTCTAGCGGTCTTCAACAACAACTTTTGGTGGGACTAGATGATCTTGATCATTCCAAATCTGAAGTTCGAGAATTGCAAGCAAGCCTCATGAATACTGAGAAATTATTCAATCATTGAAAGACAAAATCAACAAGTCGAAGGAGAAGAGAAGGGAACTTTGTGATCAAATCAATCAAAAAGAAAGAAAAATCATGGAATATGAACAACTGAGTCAAGCCTTGAAGGAAAAGACAAAAGAATGTGAAAAGATCACTAGAGATAATGTTGTCCTAAAGCATGAAATGGAATCTATTGTCATGAGGATGACCAAGGAGATTTAAGATAGAAAGAAGAATGAAGAGAATCTTGCTCAATCCTTTAAAGAAAAATATGAAGAATGCAACTAAATTACTAATGGATTCAATCAGTTGGAGCTTGAATTGGAACAATAAAAAAAAGTGAAGAAGAACTTGAAAAGCATATTGTTATTCTTAGGGATGAACTTGCTACTACAAATGAATACAAGGAGAAGTTCAAGATTAGCTCAGCTAAGCTTGATGAACTAATTCAGAGTAAGAGGACTAGAAGTGAAAAGTGAGGTCTTGGATATGAGAAAGGAGAAAGCTCTAGATTTGGTCAAAGGAATTTCAAGTCAGGAAATTAGATGAACAAAGCTAGAAGGTATCCGGTAAGACAACCTAATGCTCAAAATTTCAATGGATATTGTTTTGTTTGCAATAAATTTGGTCATATGGCTGCTCAATGTAGAAGTAGAATGAATTCAAGTGGTCCATCATTCTCCAGTCAATGTTTCAATTGCAATAAATATGGTCATAAGTCAATTGAATGCAAAAATATTATGAACTCTTTCAATAGAAATGTCAAATGTTATACCTGTAATAGATTTGGCCATATTGCTAACCAATGCAGATCAAGAGAAAATCAATGGAATAACTCTTCTGGAAAAACAAATGTGGTGTGCTACAATTGTAACAAATCTGGTCACATTGCAATATTTTGTAGAAGCAACAAAGGTCTGGTAAACAAAGGGAAAAATATTCAAAAGGATGAAAAGGGAAAAGGAAAAGTCAATATGGATGAGATCGGGAAGCAAATGAAGAAGAAGAGTGTTTCTGATGCAGGAAATGATTCCACACCAAAATATGGTTCTAGAAATTCCTCCAGGAATTAGTTTAAGGCCTCTGGCCTAGGGGGAGTTCTCAAGAAAATATTTTAACCCCCTGTTGGTAGTTGGTATCAAAATGTGGGAGATTGCAATGGTTGCATTGATGACCTACAAATGTTTTGGGATCTCTTGTGGAGGAAACTTATGAAAATTTGAAGGTCCACAAAAGAATTTTATTTCATAGTCTATGAAAATAGGGTATCTAGAAGACCTAGGGAAAAAGCATTTATTGTGAATAAAAATTTAGGTGTCTGAATGATAAAAGGCTACTTCTATTCCTCATTTGTCACATTACATTTCAAGAAGAAGAGGGTTGGAGAGCTTTGCAAGCAAACTTTAGTGAGATTCAAGTCTGAAGGTGATTCGGCGATCAAACCCTAATCCGGAAAAAGGTATTTATCTACAAACTCGTGAAATTGAAAATTCTGGAAATGGTTGCTTTATTGGTTGTTGATATTAAGGATAGACCCCGTATGAAATTCAAATCACACCCGTTCAAATCCATCGAAATAGAACCATTAGGTGCATTTTCTTTCATTTTGTATGGTGTTTTGCATATCGAAGATATTAGGGAATACATTCGTGTGAATGTTGAAGAGTTAGGAAGCTCCCAGTTATTGAATTTGTATACAAATCACATTGTAGGAGAAGATCTCTATCTGAAGCCTGAATTCAAAACTTTGGAGGAGAAGAAGTTCACTCAAATTGTGAAATTTCCCGTGTTCAAATAAAATGAATGGGTTTGGTACATACTAAGTTGAGTGCATGTTGAGTTCATGTGGCTAAGTCAGCCCTTCAAGATCACAAAGGAAGCTATAAGGACTGTTACTAATTTGAATTCATCCAGTGGGTTGCCAACCTTGAAATCTGTGAAGAACCAAATAGTTACTGAGGCAACCGGTTTAGTTTTCGACAAGAGATCCATGACAATTAATGATATTATTGAAGTAGATGTGAGATTTGTTTCTATGGTCATTGGTTACAAAATCCATCACTCCAACTAGGATAATTATGTATTTGGTACTACAATCTATGCAGCCAATCAGATGGTGAAGGAAAATGTAGAACATGACCTATGTGAGTTACTCTGGAGCCAGTTAATTGAAAATCTTGGCAAAATCAAGAAGGATAAGAAGAATTCTTTCAAGTATGGCAATTTGTTGTTGTGTCTATTCTTTTGTTTCATGAATGAAGTTCCAGGAGTTGGAAAAGTTCAATGGCAAGGTGATATACTGGTAGTTGTTCAAATTAAAGACATGTTATACATAATTGGTGATAGTAAAGCGAGGAAAACTGCTATCTGGGGTTATTTCAAAAGTTTTCAGAGTGAAATGCAAGCTAGGGAAAGGATTCCTACATCCATTGTGGAAAAATACAAGGATACAATTTGCTTCATGGTGGATATTGATTAGTGCTTGATGAAAGCTGCAAAACCTAGAACAATTTGGATAATGCCAATGGGTTATGAGGTTGAGGAACACATTTTGGAGTTGTATTCTCAACAAATACTAAGTAAACCTCGGGATCCGATAGAAGAAAGGTTTGGTACCTTTGAAGAAAAGGATATGCAAGTGCATGAACAATTGAAGAAACCTATGATAATCCAGAAGGTAAGAAAGGAAGTTGAAGCTTTTGCAGAAAGCATGGGCATATCAGCTGAAGCAGTGAGAGAAGCTAGGAGGAAAAGAGAACAAGTTGAAGAAGGAGAGCCTGCTAGAACTGAGTCTACTAGTCTGGCAACATCCTCTGCCAGAACTAGATCTACAAGGAGCTTTGCACTCTCATCCAGTCTTGCAAAGAAATCTAGCCCTGTGAAAGCTCAAGTTAAGACATCTAGGAGAGAAGGAAAGAGGAAGAAAGATAAAAGCACAAGAGTCTATTGTAGTGGAAGAGGTAAGAGAAATTAAGCAAGGGTACAAAAGCATCAAAAGTCTCTAAGGACAAGCCCTTTGGTGAAGAGAAAGCAAAGAAAAATATGAAATTTGATAAATCAGGTATGTCTGTAGAGGAAGTGGAAAAATCCTTGATCAAAGATGGTAATCTTAGGCCACTTTCCGAGTGGTATGACACCTTTGATAGTGTCGGTCAAATAATTCTTGAAAAAGCTACAATAAAGTATTTGAATACTTTTAAATATGACTCTCATATAAATAATGTCAGACTTACCTAAAGGGTTATATGAAGTTTTAGAAATGAGGAGAGTAAATGCAAGAACTGAAGAAGAGAAAATAAGAGAACGCATACTTGTTGATCTATGTCTGGTGATGTCTATGGAAGAGATGAAGAAAATTATCAATAGCTAAAAGGGATTTTAAGAGCAAAACAAGGGTGAATAAGCTAATGATTGGGAAAACTAAAGAGGTGGCAAAAGACACTGAGAAAATTCTTAAGGTAGTTTTGTTAAAGAACAGGTACAATGTTGTTTTTGAAGAAGTGCATGATGAAGATGTTCCATCTGGTCCAAGAATTGAAGAGGACACACTTGAGGATACTTTGAATCCTCTTGACATGCAAGATCCTAAAATTCCCATGGAGACTGAAGCTCCTAAAGTCGTGTCGGTTGAAGAAAAAGAAATTCCTAAAGCCATGCAAGAATTTGTAATCGAAGAAAAGAAGGTTGAAGTAAAAGAAGTTGTTATGGAATCAAGAGACACTTCAAAGGCAGTGAAGGAGTTTTTAGAAGAACAAAAAGAGGAGTTTGACCCTGAACTAGTTGAAGGTCCTATCAACCTGGCCACTCTATCTCTCATTGAGAAGCTGAAGGTAACATTGTTTGCTCAAGCCAAGGCAAGGGAGGAGATACTGAAATCTCACATTGAGGATAGTGAGTTGTTAAATCTTGCATCCAGTATCTTGGAGAAGATCATGCCTACATATGTCAAGGATTCATCTGATTCTCCATCCGGTCAGCTAAAGAAACTTGTCAATTTTGTAAGTACTCACTTTGAGTCACTTGAAAAGTCGATTGTGGATAAGGTTCAAAAGGAATTGGATGCAAACAGGTTCAATAGATTGAAAGGTATGATTGCAAATGACAAATCTTTGTTAGCTACCTATGTAAAGAAAATTCAAGGTGCTTCGTCTGAAGGTGGAAAGATCTACAAGTCATGCTTATCTTTGTCTAAGTTCACTTCAAAGACACTAAAAAGAAAATGAAAGAATATGAGAAACAATTAACAAATAATTCTTAAGCATTTGATCTTCTAACCATTTCTGTGAATAAGCAAGAAGGTCAGGTCATATCCCTGCTTGACAATATTAAAATTTTGAAACATCAAAATGAAAAAATTGTTGAAAGAGTATGTGAGCTTAAGGGACTAATTGGTCCTAAGATAGAGACAATGCTTAGTGCATTGAAGGAAGCATAGGATTCTATGGTTTTTTTTTATCCGATGATCCTTGAGTTAGGAGAGATGCAATCCTACTTGTTTTGTGTTCACATGACTATTTTGGGGAGTCTCAAAAAGGGTTGGGACACTAGTTTGAGCCTATTGAAGAAAATTTTTGCAGATATATTCAAGTTCATGTAAGTTGTAGAAGCATTTTTTTACATTTGTTGTTTGTTCATAGCAATTTTGTATTATTTTTGGTATGTGGATTTCCGTCTTTGTCATTGATGTCAAAGGGGGAGAGTGGGATAGTGAAAAATTTCATAATCATCTCAGGGGGAGTTGTGTTTTGAAGTTTTGAAGGTTGGCAGTGTATTCATGTTGGTACTAATCCGACACATAGTCATTTTTCACTAAGTGTTGCCATCAATGCCAAAAAGGGAGATTGTTGGAAAGAGACACTACACAAGTCATCTGGTGTTGTCATTGATGGCAACCCTAGTTAGTGATCCTATCCGCACGTCATCATTTGCTCGTACCGAAAGTTAGATTGAAGTTTTGTGATTAACTATCAAGTTAGAACAAAGCATTTGACAGAATTGTGTTCATCAATTCATATGCAATTTTATGTTATCATTTTGTGTTGTGGATCTCAAGGAAGGTTTTCCGATGTATAATCTATGTTATCCTTGAATCATAGAGCCTCGTATTGATTAGTATGCAAGTTAGAAGATCTGGTTGATTTTTTTTTCAGTTTAACAGTGTAAAAAGACCGACTTGATGACTGCAGTGTGTTGTGGATATTCGACGAGTAATTGTTTGAGGTGTTTTCATGTTCAAGGATGTTATTTTGGGTCCTCAATATGTTGTGGCTGAATTTGGTTGGTGTGCATTGAAAATTATTTATAGATTGAGCCAACAGTTTGTAAATATTTTATATTTTGTTGAAGTTGACATGTAGATGATGAAATCTCTTGTTGTGGATATATATAGGCGATTGTTCATATCATTTTGAAATGTGTTCCGATGTGGTGTGAAATTCAAAAGGATTTTTGAGCGATTGTGCACAATTTCACTTGTGCAAAAGAAGATTTGTGATCTGAATTAAAGCAAACAGAGTTTCAAGTGAAAAATTCGACAAAGTGTGAAGAATTCCACAAATGTGCTTAATTGAAACTGTAATCAGGCATTAGCAAATGTTATTCTCTTAGTTCAAATCTTCTGGATGTAATCCAAATCTTTTTTAAGACAATGAGTCTTCCTTTTGTATCTAAGCAATGAGCTCTAGGCAGTGTGCCTGAATGCATGTGCATTCCCATTTTTAAACACTTATATTTGAGTATACTCATATTGTGGATTGACCTCCACCGTGGTTTTTCCCCTAATAGGGTTTCCATGTTAAAAAATCCTTGTGTTATGGTGTTATGGTTGATTACTTTATGTTCTTGCATCTTTCTTTTGGTTGAATGCTATAGGTAGATTAAAGATCAGGTTAATAAAGTTAAATTTTGCAGAACACTAATTCACCTCCCCCTCTCAATGTTCCTTGATTCCAACAAGATATTCCTTTGAAAGTTGGACTGAAAACATTAAATGTATCATTCACCTTCATCCCACAATCAAACCAATTTCATGTGAAGTTAGGCTACCCATGGCTTCGCTCCATGAAAGTCATCCCCTCGGTTGTGCATAAATGTTTAAAGTTACCCTTTGGCAATGATATCTTTATTGTGCATCATAGTGGGTTTAATCCTACCTCTTCTCAAGGGAACTTTTCATTATATTTATTTTGGCTTGAGCCTATGGAACCTATTAGACCTCGCGAGGACTTCTTTTTCAAATCATATCAAAAATTTTAAGGCAAAGTGCATAGCATAATTATCCCTTCAAAACTTGTCTCAACCCGTGATTGAGCCACCTATTCTTGACAAAACAATGATTAAACCGAAAGTCCTTCCAACCATCCAAGAGCTTCCTATGACAAAACCTCCTATAATTTCCTACCAAAGAACACGAGAAAACCAAAACAATATTGTTGTGCCTCCTAAAGTGAAACAAGTTTATAAAGCTAAAGAGAAAGTGGTTGAACAACCTCCTATTGTTTCTTTTGTTCCTTCCAAGGAAGAGAAGAGACCAATGGTTGAAAAACCTGCTCCTACACACAAACACAAATTGACAACAGATTGAAATGAAATTAGAATGCTAGAGAGCGTAGGTGTAGACGTTGTGCTATTGCTCATATGTTACAAGTTAAAGAAGAAAAGAACAACACAAAAAATCAAAATTCGAACTTACCGGAAGCAATGCATGTTGACTGTATACACTCGCTGCATTATAAACAAGAACCTTCAAGAGACATTATCATTCAACCTCCTATTATGACTATTCTAGATGATGGCATTGATATTACAAAGAATGATGAACAAGTGCATAATTAATTGAACACATTGTTTTCTTCTCCTATGAACTTAAATGACAAATCTCCTAAAAAGAGTGTTGAACTTGGTGCTTCCCCTAGTTCAACACTTGTTGTTGGCCCTTTGGCTAGTTGTCTGTCTTCCTTTTATACCAACTGAGATTGAGATGAGGACGACCTGCTATAGGTTGACTCGCATGTGCCCTTACTAGTCTTTTTTTTGTTTCTTTGTGTGATTGCACATGTGTAATGTGATCCCTCACGATGTTTCATTTGATGTATCTCTCTCTCTTTTTGTGCATTGTTCTATATGTATCTACATTCTTCTATATGTCATAGATATTTTATCTTTTCTTTGTCTTATGTTTTTGTTTTGGGGATGACGTAAGGCATTGAGACATTTAGGTATCTTCCATGTTGACCAAAAATTTTATCCTTTATCTTTTTCATTTGTCTTGTGTTTTCCTTTTGGGGATCTAATGCAAGGCATTGAGATGTTTAGATCTCTTCTATGTTGACCCAAAAGCTTTCCTTTATCTTTTTCATTTGTCTTGTGTTTTCCTTTTAGGGATCATGCAAGGCGTTGAGACATTTAGGTCTCTTCCATGTTGACCCAAAAGCTTTCCATTATATTTTTAATTTGTCTTGTGTTTTCCTTTTGGGGATGACGCAATGCATCAAGACATTTAGGTCTCTTTCATGTTGACCCGAAGGATTTTTCTTTGTTTTCGCTCTCTATGTGTCATTCTTCTAGTTCTATGATTATTTGGGGAATGATGACAGTTCCAAGCTCTATAACTCCATAGATCCCTTATGTATTTTTTGGGGTAACCTCTCCATCCTTTTCCATGGTGTAGCTTTATTTCATAAACATATGACTTGGCATAGGGTTTTCCAAGGAAAGATCTAATGTCTAAGGAGAAAACATTGGCTAATTTAAAGCAGATGCTGACAGCAATGGTGTTAGCAATTGCTTTAATGTGGGGGCATAAATCAATGCATCTTTTGACATTTTTCATATTTCATGGCGTGATTTTATTTTTTCTTGTGACGCATCCTTTTCTTGGTGGTTTCATTGGGTTTGATGTCCTCCAAGAGTGTGATATTTCTAAGTGTATGATTTCCCTTAGTGGTATGATGTTAAACAAGGTATTCCATAAGTGGCAATCTGATATTTTGGACTTATCCTCTCTTGGAGATATTAGGCACGATGTTCCCTAGAAAGATGACCTTACATGAAACAAGATCCCCTTGAACAAAAACAAAAATATATATGCATGACATTCATAAGCATTTAGCATTGTGGTGCCTTATTGAAGTTATCAGGACGATAACTTTGATATGGTATGGGAGTCTAATATGATTCTCTCATTTGCCACCCTTTTTTTTGGGATAACTCACCTAGTGGACAACCTAAGATTCCACTACCCCAGAGTAATCATGCATGTTACGAACAAACAAACTAGACCTGGTCTACATCATGTTGGAAAGATTGATGAAGCTTGATCCTCATTATGGATAAACAACCTAGACCTAGTCCACATCATGTTGGAAATACTATCAAAGCTTGATCCTTGTTTTAGACAAGCAACTGCATTCTACATCATGTTGGAATGGTCAAAGCTTGATCCTTTATTTGCATTTATTTTCTTCGTCTTTGATAGGGTATGATCAAGTATATTTGTTATTGTTGCATACATAAGTGTCTTGAATTTCTACTTTAGTGTGATTTTTTCATGGGGGAAAAGTCTCACTAAAGTGGGGGGAAAATGTAGTAACAAAAAATGTATCCCTTTGTCTTACTTAATTTGGGAATAATTAATAATAAATGAACCTAATGTTGTCTTGATCTAGTTTTGTAATGTGTTTTACACATTCACATTAAGTCTAGGACCCTTTTTAATAAAATGGACTTAATGATGCCTTATTTAGGGTGTTGTAAAGTGTTTCTTTACACTTTTACACTAATCTAGGACTTTATTAATTAATTGAGGCTAATTAGAGCTTAATTAGCCCGTTAAATTCAAATACAAGCCTTATTTTTTGCATTTTCCAAAAGATAAATCGTGACACTCATTAATAATGTTGCATAACATTTAATTTGGCAAGGTTTGAGTCCTAGGATAATGACTTGGGACACCTGGTGAATGGGTCCTCACTATGTCCTAGGACCCCCTTTTTGCATAATATTTCATAATCCTCAAAATTGGTCCTAGTTAAATGTGTTAGGACCCATTCACCCAAGGCGGAAAATGAGTCCTTAACTTAGGACACCCCTTTTTGAACTTATTCTTGGTGGGATTTTAATGATTTTGAATCTTAGATCTGACGTCAACTTGTGTTATTTGAATTTTGAGATTAAATCTTGAGATAAGTATAAATGTAAGGTTAATTCACATAGTTTCATCCTAGAAGATCTTAATAAGCAATCAAGATTACTTTCACAAGAGCATTATAGAGCATTATAGAGCATTCAAGAGAAATTACAAGGCATTCAAGAGCAGATTATCAAGGTTTTATTGTAGCAATCAAAGGTCATTTCATCATGTCAAAGTCTTGCATGTAGTTTTAAGATCTAATTGATGTAGCATTGAAGACGCAATTCAAGCATATTCAAGGTGTTGTTTCTAATCAGGTGTTGTGATCAAGATCTACATTCCTTATGTCCACTTCATGCTAAGTTTCATATTTACATTCCAAGGTTCAATTGAGGATTGGTGAGTTGCTACACTTTATTGTTCAGTCATCTTTCCTTTTGTGCATTATTTCAATTCAAGGTTTAATTACCTAAATGGGGTTTGACCAAGGCAAACCCCTATTCCCTAACAAACAAAAAAATTTCTTCTTCCTTGATGTGTGATTGCAGGTTTTTAGGTTGAAGATCAAGTGGAGAATAAAAGTTGCAAAAGTTGTCATCTTTGTTGCAAGATCTCAAAAAGTGCTCTACATAATTTATTTTTGAATTCCAGGAGCTGATCACCTGAGAGTTGGAAGTGCAGACATTGAAGAACATAACCCAGAAATCACTTTTTCCAAAAAACCCTAGCAGGGACCCATTCACTAGTGGGCGAATGAGTCCTTAGTGACCCCCAAAACAACACTTTTTCAGCAAGGTACACATCATTTCAACATCTTAAAACCTTCCTTATTGTTGTTATAACAGTTTGGATTGATTTCTGATTGTTATTTATGCATTTTACCTCTCATAATTGAATGAAACAAACACTTAAGAAAATTAGGTTCATCCATTTGGTGAATCCCCATTTGGGTGAACCTCTTTTTCTATGTTTCACTCTATAAAAAAATTGCGATAAATTTTTGAAATAAGGGAGAATATTTAGAAGTTTATCAACACATGATTTGAAATAAATTTTACAAACTGGTCCTATTATATCACATGATTTGGAAGAAAATTTACAAACTGATCCCTATTATATCAAAGAGTTGCATTGTAACATGTTAAGACTCTACCTTCTCCTTTGATTGGGTACCGAGTTAAAGAGATATCCACTTCTTCAAATTCATCTTTTGCTTGCAAGCCAGTTCAGCTTACCAAAGTTTGAAGCATCGTATACTTACTACATGATCATTCACCTAGAGAGACAAGCATAAAGAATGTTTTGGTTTATAAGCCCCGCTATTCTTGTGCTATATTACTTAAATTGAAGGTTTTGAATGGTGAGTGTATCCCTTTGATTAGGGGTTAATTTTTGTCATGTTTAGTGTTTGGTTCTGATGAACAGTTATGTTCTCTTCCTTCTTGCTCTGTCCATTGAGGAATGTTGAAAGTATATTACTGGGATAAGCATTGTCTCTTCTATTTTTGTAATATTCTCTTCTTGTTTGTCTTACCTATATGAGTAATCTCCTATGGATTGTTGCAAATTTTCCTCTTCAACTAGGTTTTTCTCTTCTAGAAGTAGTCTTACAAAGTGTTCATTCTTACTTATTTTTGGTCTTTTACTTTAAATAAAAATATAATATAATCTTGAACGATTGATGTGCTCTTTATTGGAGCAAAGTGTGACATATGATTTAACAAGTGCACCAAAGCAATTCAAGGTTTATATGGGTCAATTCAAAAAATGAAAACTAGAAATCCTCATGGATTGTACATGGCTAGTTCACTTATGACATTTTTGCTGAGAAGTATATCTAGACCTTTAATTTACTAAATGGAAATACTACAAAGAAGAAGATAAGTAGGGTGAAAATACATATATTGTTAAACCATGGAAGCAGTGACCTTATATTATTCAAAGAAGGATATGGTAAAGAATGAAGATCCAAAGGCAATATCAAAGCCTTACTAGTAATGTTACAATAGACTCTGCATAACTCAAATTAACTTCATTCAATTTGTTGCTCAATGTTCTCAACCTTGATGACTCCATTTCCTCAACACTAATAGTGCATTTGGAAAGCATTGAAGGTTGCAACAATGCATTGAGAAAGTTGAAGAATAAATATGACATTGTTGTTAACATCCAGGGGGATGAACCACTTATTGAAACTGAGCAACATACCCACCTGTAACATCCTTGTGATTTTAAAACTTTCAACATACTCACCTATAACTTCCACTTCATATGAGTCTAGGAACTTGAATTAGCTTCAAAACTATTAGCAAGACCTATAACATAGATGCTTGAGAACTATTAGTTTTGATGTTAGTTTCCACTTCAGATAATTGGGGTTTCTATTGGTAGGCATTGGATGTTGCAACAAGGCATTAAGAAAGTTGAAGAAGAAATATGACATTGCTGTTAACATCTAGGGGGATGAACTACTTATTGAAAATGAGATTATTGATGGTGTTACCAAAGCTTTGTAAGTATCTCTCTCTCTTCCAATATCTCTTAAAGCTACAAAGTTGATTATTATGTGATCTATAAATGTAAGTTGTGGCACCCAATTCAATGGTATAAGTTTTGTGTTGGACTTCTTTTTTAGATTTCCATTTATAGGCAATGCACATTATTTATATTATGTCAGACTTATATAAGCTCATTTGGGTATCTCAAATTGGTTGAAAAATTCATAAAAAATAAGTATTAACCAGAGAAATCTATTATCAGTTGAAAATTAATTATCACTTTGATTTGCAATGAAAGGATTTATGGGATGGGGTGGTGGGCCCAGCTCGATTGGCTAAAGTGTTTTGTTGTAAGAAAGAGGTCACGAGGTCTAGTCTCCTCACCATCCCCGTGGTGCCGGAGGGTGTGTCGCACCAGCATCATCGGTCACGTGAAAAACTTTTACCAAGCACATTGCAGTTTATATGGTGATGGATACTCGACCGATTCCTACTATCTATAAAAAAGGATTTTGGGAAGAGATTGAAGTGATTAAGCCCTGGAGATCAAGAAGTTCAATGTAAGGAGGATACAAGAATGAGGCGTGAGGAGGGTATAGAGAGGAAGAAAAATGAGAAGAGATTGTTAGAGAGACAAAAAAAATGTTAAGCATTTAGCAAATAAGAGGGATGGAGTGATAGAAAGGAATGATGGGAAAATACAAGCTAAGGGAGAACATAATTTACCAGTGCAAGAGTAACAAAGTGAGCATGTGCTTATGAAGTATTTTTTGTGCCTATAGTGACATATACTTTTTGAAGCACAATTTTAAACTTAGATTGTCCACGAATCATAAGGCAAGAGTTTTTATGGTAAAATATATCCCATTCTTGGTATCTAGGACTAGAATCTTTGACTTTTTAATCATATTTTATAGCTTACAACACTAATTTTTTGTTTTATCACTTATTCATGCATTGCAACATAACATCTCATATTTTTGGAATTCTTATAAGGAGGATAATTTAGAAAAGAAAATTCAGATGTTAATCTTTACACTTGTTTTATGATATTGATAGAATTTCGTTTCTTTCATACATTTTGCAAATATATATTACAAACTAAGCTCCTCTATACATAACGTTTGTTATAGGTCATTTAGCATCTCATATTTATGATGAACTTAAAGTAGGATAGAATGAGAATTGTAGATTTAAAACTTTTTTTTGAGTTCCACTACATACATTGTTTGGATTCACTACATTTTAGCATCTTTATTGTAATTGCAATAATTAATTATGAAAGACAAACCCGTTAATGTATTGCAAAGGTATTATTTTTTAGGCTTCATTTCTATGTAAAACTAAAAGTCTAAGAAATACATACAATACTCCAGCAACTCATGTATTAATATGTGTAATATTATTTGGGAAAAGTTGAGCCAGACCAAATTCTCCAATCTTAGGATTGAGATCCCCATCAAGGAGAATGTTGCTAGCTTTAATATTTCAGTGCACAATAAGAGGCGTAACTTCATCATGAAGATATGCAAAACCACACATACTTCCAATCTAGATTTTGGACCTTCCTTGCCAATCTAGGTTTATTACACCATTACTGAAAGTTGACATGTAATCAATGTCATTGTCATATAAATCTTCCCTACATCGGTAAATACTATTGTTATTTTCTTTCTTAGCTTTAAAAATAGAATTTTTAATCTCTCTCAAACAAACACCCAGAGAGACATAGCTAGGACCCTGCGTACAATCTCTTAAAATTGATCTATTTTCACATTTTCATAATGACATATCATTTTCTTAAAGCAAGGAAACAATCAACATTATTTCTCAAGATCATATTTATACCAAAATAAGACATGTGATAGGTGATTATTATCCATATATTCATACACCAAAATTCTATGACCTTCTATGCAAAACCCATGTAGCATGACAAAATTTTCATGTCTGATTGTAGAGATTGTAGGACGGATTGGTGCTTTTAATTTCCTTTCCAACCTTCTTCATGCACAAGCCAAAAACAATGTCTTTCCTTTAATCATTATATTGTTGTGGGAATCAATCTATATTGTTTGTATTAACACAACAATATGGAGGAAAGGGGTTTCCTTAGATATTCCAACACAATGGCAAGTGGTGTATTATATTGTAGAAAGCTTCTTATTTATTTGTTGTTTTATCACTCAATTGTTAATGGTTTTTTGTAATTCTTTGTTTGAAATAATAAATATCCAATGTTGTTTTGCAATACAATGTACTTATGTATATAAACAATATTCATTCTTCATAGTTAAATTCAATATCATACATGTGGTTGTAATTTGCATTCCTATAATATAATCCAATGGTATTATATTATGATGCAACTAATGAATCTATTAATACAAACACAAAACAATAAAATTGCAAAATAGATTCCTCCAAATTGATATTTCTTGGTGTTTCCTTTATAAAAAGTATGTTCATTTTTTATTTTCAATTAATTAATAAATACAATCAAATATGCATCATGTTGGCTACATAAACATCACCTCCTTTCCCTAATATCTTCACATCCTAAAGCACATTTCCTTTGATCCCCGTACACACCCAAAACCATTAAATGTTGTCTTTGTTCACCAAAATAAATTAAATGTTCCATCACATCAAATATCTCTAAATACACGAGACTACAAAGTTGTCCGAAGAGTGAGATTCTTTATGAAAACCATAAAACTTCATATTGCTGAAAAAAAATGCTTAGTTTCAATCATGTCTAATATTTACAAGTTGCAAAACAAAACTTAGATTGCTCAATTAAAAACTTGTATTAGTGTATTTTTTTAAAACAACTTACAAATAGCGAAATTCAGATGTAAATTATTAATTAAGATTTAATAGATGCTTAGATCGTTCAATTATTTCGATTATTTGAAAAAAAATTACCAAAAAAAATTAAGTTAAAAAATACATGTTTGAAAAAACATTTTTGAAAACGCATGGTTGAAAAAGCATTATTCAACTTTAATTATGCCAAAGGCATATCCAATATGAACATGCCCAACCTAAAATGTGCAATCGTGAGCTCATTACTTTCAATAGGCCTTGCAAGCCGATCAAAGTGATTGTGACCATCGCTCTTTTATCTTGTTTCTAAGAAAAATACAGGGAGTTTCTTGTTGTTGTATCGTACGCAACATGCACTTTACGCGGGCTCTCATGGCAGTTCGCATTTACTAGAAATGGCTATGGCATTAATAAATATTGTACGTTTATTCGCTGGCGCGCCTTTAATAATATCTGCAAGCGGGTGTCGATAGTGAGGCCTTGTTGTTTGGTTGATTCTTGTGGATGCAATGGTATACTTTACGTCAGGTCAAAATAAATTTAATTTCTTTGTGGAAGGTGAATTTTTTTATTTTGTTTGCCTTCCAATATTTTCACTGCAAATATCTTGCTCGTAGACCATCTCTTAAATCCCAATATTTTACTTTTTAAGTAAATATATATTATATAATACATATTATTTAAATTTATATTATATACAATATTTATTATATTATTATATTTTTTAAATCAATATAATTTTTTTGATATCTTAAATAAATTATTTTTAAATTTATATATTTTATATTAAAATATTATAATAATTAATATATTATAATATGGTAGTCTAATATTTGTAATATTATTTTTAAAAATAATATATATAATTTAATATTTAAATTTTAAGTTAAAATAAATCAATATATTTTAGGTCTATTTATAATATTATAATAAAAAATATTATATCATTAATATTTAGTTAGGATTAGGGTTAGGGTTAAGGTTAAGAGACATAGTTAAGGTTAGGGTTAGGTCTAGAGATATAGTTAGGGTTAGGGTTAGAGTTAATATATAGATAGGGTTAGGGTGAGGGTTATTATTAGGATGAGAGACAAGGTTTGCATCAAAATTAGGGTTAGGGTTATCATTATGATGAGGGTTAAAGTTTGCATCAAAATGAGGGTAGGGTTAGCATTAGGTTTGCGATTACATTTACGTTTGCAGTCAAGTTTAGGGTTAATAGATATAGTTAGGGTTAAGGTTATCAGGATTAGGGTGATAGTTATGTTATCGATGTAGTTTAAGGTTAGGATTATGGTTAGGTTGGGTTAAGAGATAGTTAGGTTTGGGCTTTAGTTTAGAATTAGGGCTAGAAATATAGTTAAGCTTATGGTTTGGGTTAAGAGATATAGTTAGGGTTAGAAATATAGATAACATTAGGACAATGGTTAGGGTTTGCGTCAAAATTAATGTTAGGGTTAGCATGAAGAATAGTTTTAGATTGGAGTTACGATTAGCATTAGGGTTATGGTTACATTTAGGTTTAGGGTAAAGTTTAGGGTTAAGAGATATAATTAGGGTTAGCGTAATTATTGGGGTTAAGGATATCAGGATTACGGTTAGGGTTAGGGTAAAGAGATATGGTTAGGGCTAGGGCTAGGGCTAGGGCTAGGGTTAGGGTTAGGGTTAGGATTAAGGTTAAGGTTAAGGCTAGATATATAGTTAGTATTAGGGTTAGGGTTGAGATTTAGTTAAGATTAGGGTTACGATTAGCATTAGGACGAGGCTTAGAGTTAGCATCAAAATTATGGTTAGGGATAACATCAAGATTTGCTCAAGATTAGGGTTACAAATAAGGTTATTAGGGTTACAAATAAGGTTAGGGTTAGGGGTTGCATAATTGTTATGGTCATGCTTAGGGTTAGGTTTTGAGTTAGAAATATCATGAGGTTTAGGATCATTATATAGTTAGGTTTAGGATTAGAGATTTAGTTAAGAATATGGTTAGGTTTAGCGTTAAGAGACATAGTAAGGATAAGGGTTAGGGTTAGCATCAAAATTAGGGTTAGAGTTAGGATCTGTTTAGTTAAGATTAGGGTTACAATTAGCATTAGGATGAGGCTTAGAGTTAGCATCAAAATTATGGTATATAATATAAATTTAAATAATATGCAAAAGTAAATGAAGGAGACACAATGCTGTACAAACTTGGGAGGTCTTAAAAGGGAATAAAAGAATGATTAGAAATATTAAACGATGGCCCAGAATGCAAGGGATCCTGGAAAGTTTGGAAATCATTTTATTCTTGAAATGGAGTTAAAGAGTTTTTTAACCCTCAAGGATGTCACTAAAGTCTAAAACAAGTAGTCCCCGTAGAACAAAAAGAACTATAATATTGTGATTGATAAGCAGAAAATTAAAATATATTATAATGGATATAAATTGTATGCATCATAGAAGAGTTAGTAAAAAATATTTCACCTTGGTTTGCTGGGAAGAGATGAGAGTTTTGACATGAAATGGAGATTAAAAATTCAATAAAAATATCATGGCAACAGAAGCATACATAGAATACAATGATGCTACGATGTCCAGCAACGTCTAGTCACGAGATAACTGGTTAGACACTCAAAATCGTATTCTCTCCATTAGGACACACAATGCAAATTCACATAGTAACACTACCTCTTTTAGAAGGCAACGAGCTCCATACATTGGTAATTAGAGTTGATTATGCAATATAAAGACTTAACACACACATTACAAAGCACATCAAGATAATTAAGTAAAAGCCACACTAGTATTAATTTATCTGTTAACACCCTTGGTGATGCATATATTTCACAACAGTAAGGTGGCCAGAATATAGTACTCTACAACACCAGAACCAACAGAATGCTCGTAACAACCAATGCGAGAATCGCATAGGTAAGGCAGCTAACCAAAACAATAACCTATCCTATGGTTGAGGATGCACAACCAGGACAAAATTGTGATAACCTTTCAGATGCAATCAAAATTAACCTAATAGACAGAATCAGTAAGAGTGTTAGTAGTGCAAATTACACTAACATATACGTACATAATCTGATTATCATTACACCACTAGACGCACTAACGGATGTTGTACCTCCAAATTCCAGACCTTAATGTGATCAGTCCCTTGAATGGTTGAAACAGATCAAGGCATTGCAATTTAACTCAATAGTGTATACTCGAGTACGACATTAAGCCCCAAAGGATGAGGTTACTTGCAACCCTCCATTTATCCACTTGATTTTTATGATGTGCTTATTCAATGCACCTTCATTTGTGTGTGTGTCTACGAATTATACCTATATTGAAGGCTTAATATCAAGGATACACCTTGAAAGACTAATGTTAGCTTAGTGACTATGAAACAAGCATTTAAATACCTTTAAAATGACTCCTTCAAGTCAATGGATGATGGCACCCGTGAAATTACTAGTGTGACTTCAACAAGGTTGCAGTAAATTAAAACATGAACTTGCGGACCTTGAATTGATGATATTTAAAAATAACTTAGAAATGAGAGATACTTAACTAAAACTTACTTTAAGTAAAGATATAAGCAAGTTCTAATCCAGTCACACCTGGAACAGAAACTTAAAGTCTTAACAATGCTTGTACAAGTGGTTAGTTATTCCATTTAGACTTTTCAATGCATCAACAAGTTACATGAAGCCTATCTATAAAGTTGAGACCTTCCAATCACAGGTGTACCTTAAAGGCATCCTCATCTGCAATAGGACAAGGGAAGAAGGAATCAAGTACTTTCCATGTTCTTCAGATGCAGAAAGCTCAAGTTACAAGATTTGTCAGCCTTATTCTCTCATATACTTGATCACGGGTTTCTAACTGCTAGGCTGGTCCCTTAATAAGTTACTTAGATGTCTAGACAGTATGCACTGGTTCCTTTGAACACTGCAACAGCAAAACTCCTTTGCTACTTCGCAGAAAGAATTTACTCACCTATAAACCCAAAAAAAATAAAAATTGCTCACCTTATCCCTTACTATAATAATACTTATCAGGTGGATTTTTTTTTGTATTCCTATTGGGTAATGGTGGGCACAGCTTTACAGCCGCACAGCCTCATAAATTGTTTTTGGTCTTATGGACCTAATTATAACTATTTCATGTCATTGTCATTTTGTATACATCATTGTTGTCAAAATGCCCAGCCCCAGCCTTAACATCATGCTATCAGATCAAGAAAAGATGTCCAATCTCGTACACCCTTTTTCAAATGCTTTCAGTAACTCTAATTTTTCTTCAGGCTTAGTAAGTGCCAAAATTTCTAGAGATTTGCGGCTAGCTTAGGTGTGACCCACATTTATGTACTGGCAGCATGTTTGAAGGGGCTTGAACACACGTCACACTGAGCATGTCCTAGCATTTTAATAGGAATTTGAACACAAGCCAAGTTTCCTCCTTTACATTTTGTAGCTCTAAATAAGCTGACCTTAGAATAAGAAACCTACCATTCGTGGAACAAACAAACTATAATGAGAAATAACAATATGAACGTAGCTTTTGCAGATTTACCATCATTAGAGAAGAAAAATATACTAGCTAACAATTTTATTCATAGAAACATCAAGTAACATTTATGCCTTTGACTGCTTACAGTAGCCAACAAACATATATGTTTTTCTCTTTGCACTTAACCTGCTTAAGGTAGCCAACAAACATATATGTCTTTTGTAAAGAAAGTGATGAAAATATGGATCACCTACTGTTAAACTGCCCTTATGCAGGGCATGTTGGGGTTGGTTTCTAAAAAATCTAAATTGGGCCACACCAAGAGTTAACAAGTTACATGATTTCTTCTTGAGCTAGTCAATACTTAAAAAGGAAGCATTCTGGGGTCAAATATGGACAGTTGCACCCTCATTTAACAATATGGAATATATAGAAAGAAAAGAATAGGCATATATTCCATAACAAGGCAAAAACAACAAAGGAATTAAAATCAGACATAGAAAGAAATATCTCAGAATGGTTGAACTCACATATAAAACTGCAAAGAAAAACAAAATTTTCAATATGGGATAGTGAGTTAGTGAGAAGTGGAACTTTTTGAAGGAAGGTCCCCCTTCTTCCAATTTGCACCAAACTCTTAAGGCGAAAAGAGCAAAAGCTAAATGGAATCCACCACCAAGGGGTAAGCTGAAGCTCAACACAAATGGGGCTTCAAAAGGCAACCCCAAGGAATCAGGAATTGGTTGCATTATAAAAAAATGAAAAAGGTCATATAGTAGAAGCTCTATCAGCAAAAATCCCAAAGGACACAAATAATGTGATAGAAGTTGAAGGAATCCTTAGAGGCCTTCAACTATGTAAAGATAAAGTCAAAAACATAGAAATGGAAAACGACTCAAATGTCACTATCACTGTCATCATAAAAGGATAAATTGGATACTAGAATCTCCAACCAAGAATTTTCAAAATAAAGGAGCCAATGCAAGAATTCTAGGTCCAATCAATTAGCCACATCTACAGAGAAGCAAATAAAGCATCAGACTTCCTAGCAAATTATCAAATTATGGAATTGATCAAATGGAGGAAGTTAAAATTGGTGATGTTGCTTAAAACTGGCAGGGTCTTGAAGCAATAAGCTTACCAGAAAGCTTGGCCTCTATACCTAGGTAAGTACAAAACCAGATAAGTACCCTCGAACTAATTATTATAATTGGTGCTGGACACAGTTAATCTAAAGCGTAGAAACAAATAAGATTGTTTGAAACTGGTAAATTAAATAGCTGAAAAGTATGTGAATCCTGAAACTTGTAACCCGTGACCATTTACCAACATGAGTTATAACCTTCTGGCCGAAGTTAATTAGGTAGTAGCCAAACCAACAAAATGCTACTCTTAAGCAAACAATGAAAATTAAAGGTCTCCTCGTTTGGACACAGAAGGATTAAGAAATCAATCCTTGCTACGGGAACAAGATCACAAAAGTCTCTTTGTACACTCAATCACAATCCGTGAAATAGATGCTGCAACACCTAAACCACTGTCAATCACGACAAAGCATTTTATAGGTGTTGGAAAGACGCAAGGCCTCGTCCATTTTAAAATTCTCATTAAGCATAGTTCACTGATGGATACAGATATCATTTAATAATATTTTGTTTCCACAGTCTATGATAGATGTGAACAAGATTTCTGGAATAACCGTGTGCAAGTTTTTACATCCACATTTCGGATCATATTCCATGATCCATCATCAGGATAATAAACAGATAGAGAAAAGTGATGGATCATGAAGTATGATCGGAAACGTTAATGTAAAAACTTACACAGTTATTCCATAAATTTTGTTCACATCTACAAATATCATGTTACATTGAATAAGATATTAAAACAAAAGAGCATATGAAGGGGTGTGGATCATGAAGTATGTAATAATAAGATAAAGGAATCTTAACTCATGAACCCTGAAAAGGGGTTGCATTAAATTCCCATAATCATTTAAGAACAAGCACTAGTCTTACAAAGCCGAGGAAGATTATTAAACAAGCAGCCAAAATCTGCAGAAACTACAATTATCGTTCATGGCTAATCGTACCTCACAATAATTAGAAGCGCGAAGTTAGGGTGCACGACTACTGGGCCCTCTCCCCTAGTTCCCAAATAACCTCAACAGAGCATACATAGCTGATAGAATAACGAAATTTAAAGGTTCGATATAAATATTTCTGTATTACTTTATAAACATAGGTACAGTTTAAAAAGAGGTCAACTTTCAAAAAACCTCTGAACCCTAGAATATATGTTCAGTTAGCATTTCAGATAATGTTCATTGGATTTCTGAACGTTCAAACCCAAAAAAAAAGCTAAGTTTTTACACGGCATATAGGGGAGAGGGCCCAGTAGTCGTGCACCCTAACTTCGCGCTTCTAATTATCCTACGTGGAAATTTCAAATCACTCCCAATTTTTTACAGCAGCGTACTTGGCAAGTTCTCTGCTTATAACTAAGGTTTCAGGGCCACATCATCAAATATGATGCCACATCAGCATGCGTTTTTGTCAAGGTGTCCAAAAACGCCCCAAAAAAAAGTGAGACCAATTCTCGTGCATTACATCATGAGTAGTTGAGCGCTGATGTGGTATCACATGATTGGTTGTTTTTTAGATCAAAAGCATACATTTTGTTTAATTATGGGTAGTCAATTCACAACTACTAGACATTATATAAACGACTATTGGGTATTATATGTACGATTGGGTGCACGACTATTGGACCCCGCACGACTATTGGGCCCTCTCCCCTAGCTTGCCCTACATGGGTAGCTCTGAATATTAGACTAAAATAAGTGCTTATCTATCATTTTAGAAGCTCAGAGACCGAAGCTCCTTTTTGTCCATTATACACGAACGCTCCAAAATTGGGAACGGTGAAACCTTCAAACCCTAGTTCTCATCAAACGCAATTAAGTCCGAAACCTATTGAATATCTTGAACAGGTATAAAATGATGGAGCCTTTTGAGGAAGCCGTAGCCAGCCTTTTCTCTAAAACGATGCATACAGTAGCCAATCTATTTGAACGACATTCTAAAGAAATGCACCAAATTTCACAATTTTGTCTTCTGAACATCTTTTTGCTTTAAATAAAGCTGGTTACACAACTTCTATGAAACCAAAACGACACACTTTTACTGTTTACCAAAATTAATCAAAACTTTGAGAACATGTAAAGTAGTGTTTCACTTTATCGCCCAGCTGCATTTGCTATCCTCCTTTTCAACAGGGAAAATTTGGTTTTCGGAAAGCGCGCTGCGAGATCGTTTACAATTTGACGGGCACCATCAAACCCATCACCCCCAAATGTCTCTGAATTGTAACCCACGCTGATTCTGACACTTTCCAGCAGAGGACTGCCTTTCAGAATGCAAGAACACAACAAAACAGTCACAAGTTTCTCATAAGCTCTATCGCACACCCCAACATTCACAGTAAATGTCTTCAAACTCGGTAGTTGTAGAGTCAACTCCGCTAAATCCTGCATTTAGAACATTGTTCTATATTTTAATAATATCAAGTTGCTAAAATGATAAAACACAGAATTAAAGAACAGAATTAGATAACAGAATTAAAGAACAAAATTTAAAGGACAGAATTACTTACATTTGGATAAAACACAAATATGGGAGAGTCAATGCACAACTCTTCCAAGCCAGGAAAGCTTTGCAGAAGTTCCGCATGAAAGAAATCTACTTCATCGAAACATGTGATTTTCTTCAATGATTTTACCTTTACAAAATGCTCAAGAAGTGGAAAACTCGTTTCCAAATGGACACAAACAGGTAGACATATGTTCGCCATTACCAAGCCATAGCATTCAATGATTTTAATGCTTTCTAATCTTGGGCAATTTGCTTCCACTGAACAGATATTTTCACTGTACGGTTGAAGAAGAGCGAAAGACTTAAGACTGCAGGAAATTATTCTCAAATTTGAAGGCAATCCGCATTGGGATACCGTCAAATTTTGAAGAAAGGGACATAATTTTAAAATCACCTCAAATGCCTCCTCACTTAGGTCAACGGAATCAAGATAACATGTTACAAGTTGAGGGAAGCCCTTAAATTGTGCAGGCACATTTCTCATCTCAAACATCTCGAGAGAGAGAGATTTAAGTGTCGCACATGAAAAAATAGACTCGGGAACCTCCACTTGACTGTCACAACTTTTCAAAGCTATGCACTTCACACCTGATAAAGAAATCTGTAGAAGCCACTTGTCAATGCTACTTTCACAGCCATCACAATCGAAAAGCTCAAAAGACTCCAGGCCAACACACTGCGTATGAATAATCTTAGTAATTATATCTTCAGGCCGTATTTTGGCGAGTTGTAGAAATAGAGTTAAAAAACTCATCTGAAAACTTAAGATGGGGTAATCGAGTCCACGCTCTACACCATTTTCGGGAAACCGCAGAAAAGCGAACTGCTTCTTTCAGAGGGAGTCTCGTTAAAATCTGAGAACACAACAGATCGTCTGGAAAACTTATGAGATCTATTTTACCCATTTCTTCGCTAGACCTTCAAATTGCAGTGAGAAACATTCAGAGCTCAAACGTTCAATACGATGTAGAGGCTTCTCCTATGTGGGGTTTCCCTCTTTTCTGGTAATAATGGCCGCCCCGACTGCTCTGTACTCACAATGGCCGCACATCAAACGAAAAGAGTATCCTAGTGCCTTCGAACTAATTACGAAATAGTTAATGGCTGCCTTCGAATTAATTCCAAATCAACTGAAAATCTGAAAGTACTCATAATCGAATTGACTATCACAGATAAGCAGAAGCAGCCGCCATGATTCTGCACAAATTGTACTGCTCTGTCAATGATATTAATGAAATTAAAAATTACCTATTTTTTATCGATAGGTTAGTTTGAGCTGAAAGTGTACTGGTCAGCGGTTGATGATGGGACCTTGAGTAAAACCATTTCTCGGATAAAGCATTACTGGTATGATCCTTATGATGGCAATGGCTATAGCAGCGACAATTTGCACCGGCCCATGGATGTCTATGCCATGCCCTCCTCCTGCATACCCCTCTGACCGTCCGTGTGCTGCAGCAGGCCGTATTTGCACGGAGTTTCATTGAGAAGGTACCAAGGGTTTTCCTTGCAAAAAGGGGATTTCATTTGAAATGCAGAGTTGTTTATGTGTTCTTGTGTTGAGGGTTTTTTAATTTTTCCATTTTAATGTTCTCACAACACATAATTTTTTGAGGAAGCCGAATGAAATAACTAACAACCCATTGCGGAAATATGAGTGAAATAACTAAATAATGTTTAGAGAAACTAGAAACCATGCATAACATATAACTAGGTTGGAAAATGCAATGTGGGTTCTATAATTAAATGATATATTTTTAAAACCACATAAAGCCCATAAACGTCGCCATTTTCCACATTCTCATTTTGAAGGTTGATGGCGAGCTCAAAAGGGAGTTGCAAGGTTTTAGAGGTCAAAGCAAAGCGACCATTCTCCCTACCAAAACACATGTGACAAGCACAAGCAACTAGCTAGTAGGTATGTATATCTGTACTAGAAATATATGCCATTTTGTCATTCTGCCTGGGGACTATGAAGAATTGAATGACTATTCATTGTGAAGATGGATTTTCATTAACGGGTTTCCAAGGGTTTTCATTTGGCCTCGATGTGTAGAGGGTTTTACATCATTGTGTGGGTTGGAGGTTTCATAAATCATGTACTCACCTCCCACTATGTTTTGGAACTTGCAATCATACTATGCATGTATATTTGGATTATATTAAGAAATTGAAATGCAATTTTTACTCTGCATAAGACTTGGTATAAATTTTGAAGGTTCCTTTCATTACATTCATATTGTTTAAATAACAAAATCTTTTCAAGACATTCATATTGTTTTGTAAAATTTTAGCTTGGAAAACACTGGGTGTTATAAAACCTGCAACTCACATACTGTTCTAAAACCCTTTACAAGTAACAACCCGATTGCTTAGTCACCCTCACCTCAATTTGGTATGTTTTGTGATTATCTTGAGAATATTTTGTGAATAAGATAGTAAGAATGTAATGAAATTGGAAAACACTAGGTATTATGAAACTTGCAACCCACATAGTGTTGTAAAACCCTCTAGATGTAACAACCTAATTGGTTAGTCACCCCTCAGCTCAATCTAGTTAGTTTTATGAAACCCCCACCTGAAACTCCTCCCCATGCTCTCCACTACTTAGCTTTGAACATATAAGATGAAATAAATGGAAAACCACATTGTGTTTTCCAACCTACAATTATATTCTACATTTATTTGTAAATCATATGAGGAAATTGAAATGAAATTTTTAGTGTAAGTAAGAGTTGCTTTAAATTGAGAAGGTTAATGAACTTCAATACATCCTTACTATCTACAAAACTAAAGTTTTTCATTACAATCATGCTATCAGCTTTGTCCGTCAAGTCTTTATGTATGCGTGTTTTGTCAGGGGATTGACATGGGGGATGGGGTGTTATGTTATAATATCTATGCATAGGTGTGTTTTGTCAGGAGATTAGCTTCTCTCTACATGAGTACCATCCAATTTAGGTGAGAATGGAAAGGAATGCAATTTTGGAAGACAGTATTAATGTAGTTAAAACCTCTTGTTATTTACACTGCAAGAGTGTAATGAAAGGAACCATCAATATTTACCATTCATGTAATTTAAACTTTTATAAGTTGTGCAACAACACATTTCATTTTGATCTTCTAATATGCCTTACATTATCATTATTGGTAAGTTGAACATTTAGTAATTGAGGTTTAAGGTGCATGATATCAGACTTCAACTTTTGAACGCCTTCAGATTCTTGCAAATGTTCATTTTTTAATCTCTCAACATTATTAATTAATCTCCTTTTCTTTTGACAATAAAATCTTCTTCTTATCTTTTAATTCCTCTTCTAAGTGGTTAATTGTAGTATTGTATTGTTTTGCTTCAATTTCAACACTTCCAACTAGTTCTTTTGTATTTGCAAGTTGACCATCCATGCATTTTTCCTCATCCCCACTGCTCTTACCTGTTAACACCTCCTTGGTATTCACATAGGACTTCCATGTCTCTACCTTCTTTTCATCCATTTCCAATTCTATGTGCTCCATGGAATTCTTATGTTCAAGAATCTTTGAATTTACTTATTCAACTACACCCATAGCATCATCTCTCACATTCTTTTCCTTCACAAATTCTTCTGCAATACAAAACCTCTTCAGTTTGTCCACTTGTCCATTGCCATTTTCCCATTGCATACATTGCACATGCTCCTTCTTCAACTTCTCAAGAGCATGAAGAATCTCTTTAATCAATACATTATCCATCTCACTCACTCTACTCTACTTCCTTTCAAGTGTTTTCAAAGAAGATTCATTTTTCATTCTATGCATTTTAGTACATGACGCCTCTGATTCTACATTGGCATTTTTGTTGGGAATAGGATGCCATTTAATCGCAATCCTAAACATTATTTCATGTATCTCCTAAATTCCTTGGAAAGTGTTCCCCAACACTAGGATTAGAAAGAGTTTAAATTCGAATGAAATGAACATGTAAATTGACATTTGTAATTAATTCTAAATGATAGGAACATGTGGGGACACCCAAGAAGAGATCCTATAAAAAAGGAGCACATGGGGCACCCACATGGAAGGTTGAACTCACCTTGAGTTAAGTTAACTATTTGGAGAAAGATAACACTTCAGTAATGCATGTAAAGATCCTAGAAGTTAGGAATTTATGTTCACATGCATGGATTTCAGTTCGGTTCAATTCAGTTTAGTTTAGTTATGGTTTAGTTATCTTGAGTTGCATGTAGTTAGTTTTAGTTGAATGTTAGTTTACTTCAGTTGACTTAGAATGCATGACTAATGACTTGAGTTGTATGACTAATGACTTGAGTTGCATGAATTGATGGAGATATATGTTTTAGTTAATAGAGATTGAATTGGACCCACCTTGGGTGCCCAAGTTGGCATCTTGGAGTTAACACTTTTGCATGATAAGATATTTAATAAGGCTGAGTTAAGTGGGCCCATTCTTGGGTGCCAACTTTGAGGAGGAGCTTACAAGATATCTTCGTAATCAACGTTGAGTTAGGACTTCAGTTTTCGATGCCCAAATTGATGGACTTTGTTTGACATTGTTTTTCATGGGAGAACTTTACTTGCAAAGAATAGGCATAGGTTTTGTGAGATAATCTTTGTGCTTTGTAATTGTAAACTCTTTGGAGTTTACAAGGATCGTTATTGTCTATAAATTGCAACAAGTTGAAGAGAGTTCTATCAGAGTTTATTGCAGGTTGTGAAAAAGAATTGTTGAAAGCAAAAGAAGCATCTCAAGCAAGGATTGATAAAGAATTATTGTAATCTTGTTTTAAGGTTAAATAATACAAGCACTATTGATTCTAGGGGTGGAGTTTTTTCCCGAAAGGGTTTCTCCACGATATATGTTGTGTCACTTCTATCTTTTGGTCTTATTCTTCTACAATCTTTTGTCTACTTCTACAAATGGTAAAATGAATCTAAACAGATAATCATATACAAAGAAATTGTAACAAAGAACACTTAATTAGATCTACAATCTCATAGTTTTACAAAGTATTAAGCTACATAATTACCTCCATTTTCAACAATTTTCCCATTGCACATACTACATAATGCTCCTTTGTCAAGTTGTCAAGAGCAGGAACAATCTCTTCAGTCAATACATTATCTATCTCATTCACTTTGGTTTGCTTCTTTCCAAGTTTTTTTAGAGAATATTTCTTTTTCATTTCATACTTTCTACTACCTATTGCTCGAGTTCTACATTGCCATTTTCCCATTGTGCATATTGCACACACACCTTCCTCAACTTCTCAATAGCAGGGAGAATCTCTTCAATCAATACATTATCTTTTATCTATCTCATTCAATGTGTTTTGCATAAATTTTGAAGGTGATCTTCATTACATTCTTATTGTGTACTAAACAAAACTTATTCATTACGTTCATAGTGTTTGATGGTGATCTTCATTACATTCTTATTGTGTACTAAACAAAACTTATTCATTTTGTTCATAGTGTCTAAATATAATTCCATGTTGGAAAACACCGATTGTCCAATCAAATTGAGCTAAGGGGTGACTAACCAATTATGTTGTTACTACATTAATCATAAAAGGTTTTTATTACATTCATAATGTTTTATAAAATTCCAGGTTGGAAAACACTGGGTGTTATAAAACTTGCAACCCACATACTGTTCTAAAACCCTTTACAAGTAACAACCCAATTGGTTAGTCACCCCTCATGTCAATTTGGTATGTTTTGTGATTGACTTGAGAACCTTTTGTGAATTAGATAGTAAGAATGTAATAAATTTGGAAAACACTAGGTATTATGAAACCTGCAACCCACATAGTGTTGTAAAACCCTCTAGACGCAACAACCCAATTGGTTAGTCACCCCTCAACTCAATCTGGTTAGTTTTATGTATCCCCCACCTGAAACTCCTCCTTGTGCTCTCCACCACTTAGCTTTGAACGTACATAATGAAATAAATGGAAAACCACATTATGTTTTCCAACCTGCAATTTATTATGCACTTATTTCTAAATCATATGAGAAAATTGAAATGCAACTTTTAGTGTAAGAGTTGCTTTAAATTGTGAAGGTGAATGAACTTCACTAAATTATTACTGTCTACAAAACTAAAGGTTTTCATTAGACTCATGTTGTCTACATATAATTCTGCCAAACTAATAACTTGTAATTTTCCTGCAACACATTGCACCAAAATTGTCTTGTACATCAAAATTTCCTCTAGAACTTCCCTAACATTATTATCCTTTTAAGAAAGAGTACAAAAGTAATTTGAATCATCTTGCTCTTGAAGCACAATGTTTAATGCATATCCAATCAATCTTCACCACACTTTGGCTAACTCCTCTTTTATCTCATTCAATCAAAATGAGGAAATAAGAGTTAGCCAAGGTATGGTGATAATTGAGTGGAATGCATTAAAATTTGCTTCAAGAGAAAGAATATTCAAATTCCTATGTACTCTTTCTGAAAAGGATAATAAATTAGGGAAGTTGTAGAGGAAATTTTGATGGACAAGACAATTTTGGTGCAATGTGTCACAATAAAATCAAAAGGTATTAGTTTGGTAAGTGACATTTATGAAGCTTCAAAACTAATAGATAAAGCAGTTATTATAGTTCATAGTGGAGAATATATTGTATTGTATAAGTTATTCATGATAGAATTTACTTGTTCAACTCCATCCATAGTAGCATCTCTCACTTTCTTTGCCTACACAAATTATTGTGCAATATAAAACCTCTTCAGTTTATCTACTTGTGCATTACCATTTTCCCATTCCATATACTACATATGCACCTTCCTCAACTTCTCAAGAGCATGAAGGATCTCTTTAGTCAATACATTATCTTTCTCACTCACTTTTCTCTACTTCTTTTCAAGTGTTTTTAGAAAATATTCCTTTTTCATTCCATGCATTATAGTCCTCGATGCAGGAGAATCCATGGCATTTGGCAATCCTATATCAAACAAAAAAAAGGTTAATTTTTTATTGATAATTTTGGGATATTTGAATAAGTTGATTT
>VDFB02389508.1:0-20367 GCA_007258455.2 Sequoia sempervirens
TTTTCTTTTTTGTTTTCAACAAATTCTATAAAGGTTTCATTTCTTTGAATATAGTCAATGTCAACATCATTATATCCAGCTTCTTGTAAATCTTCTACAAACAAATTTACCATGTCACTAACATGTGGATTTGAAGACGTACCTGGATTTGTGTATATTGAAACATTCTCCATAGCACTCAAAGAGGGATTTGAAGACATAGTAGGACTTGTTTGTATAATCATATTCTTCTCGAAATTGACTCCTTGCAAATTAGCTTCATCTACAACTATGGTATCTTCAATGTTTTCATCTTTAATAGTTGTTGAATTGGTTGCTCCACCATCGTTCATTGATTTTATTCTCATTCTTCTTTCTCTTTGTCTTTGTCTCTCTTTTTCTTTATTTGCTTCAACTTATTGAGGAGTCAATGTCTTTCTTCTCTTATTACAAAATTTATCCCCCATAATTATAAAATTCTCAAGCACAGATGAATGTTAATAGTGAAATAAGCACAAAATATTGAATCCAAATTGGAAGTTGAATACCTATTATGCCAAAATTCTTCTTCTTGTGTTCCTCAAAACAAATAGAAAACTACCACAATTCCACTTTAAAAATTGTTCTCTTTATGCTTCCTTTGAAAAATTCAATCCATATTACAAATTTCACTTCAAAAATGGTGTAGATGATGCTCCCTTTGATAAAATCAACAAAAAATCAAATTGACCACCTGTAAATACAATAACTTATGAAAAATAATTGATTTTCAGTACTCTCGGCCGTACATATCAAGTTGCAATGTTGCAGAGTTGACAGTAATTATCAACAGTGTTTTTAAATAATATAAAATAGGATCCTGTCTATAAAACGCGATCCCGTTTATAATAAAATGGGATCCCGATTACCAAATGGGATCCCGTTTACTAATAAACGGGATCCCGCTCCATTATCGGGATCCTGTTTACTAGAATCAAGTCTGTGAGCCGTTGTAAAGGTAACGGGATCCCATCTTATAAATGGGATCTCGTTACCTTTACAACGATCGAAATCGAAACAGGATCCCGATTATAACACAGGATCCCATTTAGTTAGTAAACGGGATCCCGTGTTATAATCGGGATCCCATTTTTTGAAATTTGAATTTGGTTTTGCATCGTGGGCGGGTTTTTGCCAAGGTTTTCGGTTCGGGAAAAGCTTTGGAAGTCCGAACCTAAGCCTTCAACCTGGTTTGACCTGCAAATTGAAGGCCCTAACAATGTCAAAGCAAAATATCGACTTTGGACATATGGCTGACGACCTTTTTTCAAAATTTTCTGACAAAATGAAAACCCATTTTAGATCAAACAATGCAGATTCTAAATATATAATTTGTTTTGCAATTGAATTATTATTTGTATTTTTCAATTAATTTATAATAAAATTGGTGCATAAACTTTAAATATCAGAGTTTTTTACTATTTGAATAACTTTTGATCAACATAACATTTTGACAAACGGATTGCACGAGAGCAAACTTCAGACAATTCTTTTCAATTTAAAAAAAAAAAATCAAAAAATGATAAGTTTAGGTCATCTTATGCATGTCGTACATGACGATTTTTCAAAACAACAAATTTGCCTAATAAAAAATTAACAAAAAAAAAAATATTCAATAAAAAATTACAAAAAAATATCAAGAGCAAGGTTCAGTGAGTCATAAAACTTTTCCCAAAAGGATTTAGAAAAATACGATAATTTAAGTCAAAATATGGATGTCGTACACGTGCATGGTATGGTACAAAAATGACTTTTAAAGTGGTTTTCGAAATGCCTATTGAAACTCAATTTGTACAATCTGGGTATTGAAATAAATTATATATTTGGAAACTAGACTCTGAGCACTACATTTTATGATCAGTGACTTTTTTAAAGATTTCATCTCTAAGTGCTTCAAATTTTAAGGTCAAATGTATCAAATACTGAAAATCAGGGAAAACACTTCCACTTTTTGGCCAAAAAGTGGACTCAACTTCTTGCACACACCCAGGCATTGACACCTAATTAACCACTATCTTGACCTCAAAACCCTACATGCACTGGAAATTTGAACTAAATTGGTGAATTTCCCGCTCAAACTTGAAAAATGCCCCAAAAGGGACTCATGCCACCCTTGGTGAATGGGTCGCACCAAAGGGGTCTCATACACCCAAGGTGGAAAATGAGTCCCACCTAAGGTTTTTGAGGTGGGTTTTCAAGATTTGAATGCCTTAATTTATTTTATTTTATTTTTTTTCAGGTTTTTATATGATTTTTGAGTGGAATAAGCCTCAAGATCTGAAATAATGGGTTTTAGGGGCCCTATAAATTCTAATTTAAAGGATAATTAATGCACAGGTTCCCAAGATAGGTCCAAATCAGACCAATTATTGTACTATCTTGAAGAAGGAAGCACAATTTCAATGGTCACAAGGAATATGCCCCCCCTTAAAATTCTAGTGTACTTGATACACTAGTATTTTAAGGACATTAATGGTTGAAGAGTGGATCCTTTGGAAAGGATATACACAACACAATATTAGAAATCCTTGGACCCTATGTTAGGATGAGGATAACATTCTATTTCTCCTTATTGATGAAATATGGTTGCACAAATATGGTTTTACCCCCATGCATGGAAATGAGCATCCTATAATATTACAAATGCCTCATAGCAAGGAGGAACACCGTAGTAACTAATTTATTATTTTGTATACATGTGTGCCATAGAAAAAAAGGACCCTTTCATTGAAATGAGATTAATTGGACTTAGTAAGGCCTTAATATAGTGTTTTGAGGCATTTTAAGTGTCCACACTAGGTCTTGGACCCTTGCAAATCAAATAACTTGTTTTTAACAATGTCTTCTAAAGGTGTTGTAAAGTGTTGTAAGATGCTTTCATGCTTTTCTAGACTTAATTAACCTATTTATCCCTAATTTAACATTATAAAATATGTTTAATAACATTATTACATCAATCTAGAAGGTTTTTAATGTAAAATTATTGATAAACTAGTGTTGTAATGTGTCTTGCACATTCACATTGGTTTTTGTGCCCTTCTAGGCTATGTGGACCTAATTTTAGTGTTGTAAAGTGTATTTAATCACACTTTCACATTGAACTATGTGTCCCAAGTCCTATTTTACATTCACATCATCATTAATAGATCCCTATGACCCCATATTGTGCATCTTGAGGCATAATTTGACCAAATAACCAACATAGTCATCATATAAGCCTAATTTTCTTATTTCTCGGCATTCTATCTAGCAAAAATTGACCCCTATGGGACCTATTCTAAATTATTGGAGAATTAGTCCCATCTAGGTGGGACCCATTCACCATTAGTGGTGAATGAGTCCCATTTTGAGTCATTTTTAGGGTTTGAGTTGGAAAAAATAGGTTTTAAGTTTAATTTTTCTTGATGTCAGCTTGTGATGAGGTATAATTAGGTACTAAGGAACACTTTTATATAAATAAGTATTTTTACCCTAATTTTTACATCTCATATCTCATTCACACATCTCTCATCATTAATTCATCATCTGATATCTCATTCAAGTCAAGCAAGTTAGGGTTTCTTCATTAAGATTGCTTACTAGGACATTCAAGGGAAGATTCTACATGGTTTTTTGTAGAATTTCAAGATCTATCATCATGGAAAGGTAATATATTCCATTATGTATGCTTCATTCCAATATTTCATCAATTTGGTTTAATTACCTAAACGGGGTTTGACCAAGGCAAACCCCCATGCCCTAACATTCAACATTTCTTCTTCTCTTCTTGTGTGTTTGCAAATTTAGGTCCTTTGGAAGCTTTGAAATCATTGTAAATCAAGTTTAAATTTTTTTAAAGCCCTCTCTTCTTCATTCGATTCAAAATATTAACAAAAAATCATTTTCAAACCCAAAAAAGATAGTTTCAGAAGCGAATACCTATAGGAAGCAAAAGTGTAGATTAGAAGCTTCAAAATCCACCTTTGAAAATATAGAAATTAAAAAGTGGACTCATTCACCATGAGTGGTGAATGAATCCCATCCCAAGGTCATTTTTTGGATTTTTACATTTTTGGATACCCTTTTGTATGAAATGGGTTCCAGTAGAGTTTGGTAGAACTAGGATTGATTTTCCTAGAATGGCAAATGAGTGCCACCAGGCCTAAGTTTCAGCATCAGTAGCATTCCAGAAGTTATTTCTAGTCCTCATGCATATCACAGGTGCATACTTTCAGTTTGATTCATTTCTGTTACATTTTTCCATTCATTTGTAGGTGCTTTTGTATTACATAATGTGTTTTCCAACATAGCATAATTCTTATATTTTGCATTCATAATCAATCAATTAATTCATATAGCTCTATATTCAAATCATTTCATTTAGCTCATATAACATCACACACAACTTAATTTGAATGTACCTCTTAGATTTTGGGTGTGGGATCTATCTCTTTCTATTAGGTGAAAGATCTAAATTGAGTAAAAGAGACAAAGCATTCCTAGTCCCTAGAATCTATGGTTCAGTATGGGCCCACATCAATTCCATATAATTGAATTAACCATTACAATTTTTTCTTTAAATCACAACATGCATCCATATAATGACCAAGTGTTCTATGATATGTACAGAAGGATGAATTTTTGGTTTTATTGTTTGTCTTTAATGACATGTAAAGGTGATAAAGTGATTAATTCCCATAGAAAAAGTGAGCATAATGTTTTATCTATGTAGTACAAAGGATGTGGAGTGGGAAGGAGGCCAGTTCAAATTGGGGTATGAGGTGGAGTTGAGGTAGGAGAAAATTTCAAATGTAAAGGTAGAGGATCATGATAGCCAATCCCTATTGTAGAGTCTTTCGTTGTTTGTAAATTTTAAACTATACATTTTCCTCATTCTCCTTTTTTGTCCCAATCTTTTTTTCATCTTTCACAGTAACATCCTCACACTCCATCTTTACAAATTCAATTTCCATAGTTGCATCTTCATTCTTCTCATTTTCAGCAACCTCTTCTACATTCTTCGCTTCACTTCTCACATCTTTCTCTTCCTCAATCATTTTTGGACACAATTTTGCATTTTCCTCATCCTTTCCTTTCATTCCTTCCTCATGGCATGCCTTTTCTATGAATTCATCCCTCACAACCTCTCCACGTTGCATAGCTTCCAACCTATCCAATCTCATAGTTATATCTTTCATCATCTTTAAAATTTTCCTCTCTTGATATTATCTCAAACCCTCCCATATCACAAGCTTCTCCCATGGCATAGCCTTCTCTTGGCTACAAATCTACCTACACTTATCGTTTACTTGAAGACCTCCACACCTTTCCCCTTGGTGGGTGTTAACTATTGAAAATTTTAACTACAACTTACTCTCTTTTGACTTTAAAAATTCCACACATCTTCTTCCATTTTTCATGACCCTTTATATCCTTAACATTTTATTATCTATAGACAATTTAAAAAAAGATATTTTTCATATTTATTAGTCTCTTAGGAAGTGCATGGTGTAGAAAGAAAATATTCATTTTGGCTAGGTACACTCTTTCTCTCTCCCTTGTGAAACCAAAATTCATGCTTTATTTCCATTGCAAAAAATGACCAAACTGAAAATATGATAGAATAAGATATTTTTTCAATTGAAATGACAATTATGTCATTTTTTTCCAACACTAGATCATGAATCCAAAATTTATTCACACAACTAAAATAACACATCAATGTAAAGCAAGTTTTGTTTTGATGTGGATCACCATATGCTCGAGATGCTCCTGCATCATACATGGGTATCATATAATGCTAGAGATATTTTCAAATTAAGAGTGGGTCCAAAATTTCTAATCCTCATCCAAATAATCTATTAGACACTACTCAAACCAAATTTTATAGAAATTTTTTAGATGATTCAGTGTTACCTTGAAATATATGACAACTCAAATATCATTTGAAAAATGTAAACCTTGGTATGTGAAAATTAATAAGAAACGAATCTCTTTTTTTTGGTAAAAGACATGTGTAATTTCACTATTATTATGATGTTTTTGATATATACATTGTACTTTACATACTAACAAGATTATGTATGAATATTGTATTAATATGCCACCTAAAACAATCAAGGAGTTTATAGTAGGTTTGTTTTGTGAAAGATGTAATGGAAAATTATTTTATTGAAGTTCATGTAATTCTGGACAATGCACTAATTGTGGTGATATTTCATTCTTAGGAGAATGCACACATGAAAGAATTAAAAATAAATTTGGAAAACAATTAATGGATGTTAAAATTTGACTAGTAGCTAAGAAAATTAGGAAAACACAAACTAGCCGAGATAGTTCTGAGGAAGAAGACAAAGGAAGGAAAGGAAAAACACAAGAGCAACTAGTTCCAAAGCAAAAAAGAATAATAGTGCAAAGACAGACAAGGAGGGGTGAAAAAGAAGAAATCATTGAAATATCTTCCAAGAAATCTCAACCCTCTGCACAAATGTCTATGCCAAAAGTCAAGGAACACAGTTTAGCCAACAAAGAAGAAAAAGGTAAGATACGTGATTGGTTGCAAGAACTAGAAGTGGAAGAAGAGGAAGCAAGACCTATGTACATGGATGAACCTGGTTTTTCCAACAAGGAGTCTGAAGAAGAGGAGTCATCCGATGTAAATACTTTTGAGGTTTATGCTAGTGAGTCTAAAATATCTGTAAATATTGATATAGATAATTTTGAAGATTTAGATTTAGAGTTTTCTAATTATAAGAATTTGCAAGAGGTCGAGCCTTGGGAATCCATGAAAAATATTGCAGGCATAGATATTGAAATGAAAAATGTTGTAACAGAAAATGCTAAGCCTAAGTAACTTAGGCCATTTGTTGTAAGTGAATATATTCCAAACATTGATAAAATTGTAGATCCTTTTGATACTATCTGCATTGGGGCAGATACACTTGAAAACATGTTTGACAGGAGTGGCCCATGGAATGAACCTACAAAAGTTTTGTATGCAATCAAATTACTCTTTGGAAAACTAAGAAATTGGTGGAACAATCTACCAGATCATGGTAAAAGAAATTCCCTTGATGAAAACACTAATTATGTCAAGCAAAAGCATATGAGAAAGTATGATATATTTGTTGTATTATTTGAGGTATTTAGGTCACTATTGATTGATATATTCTATGGAGAAACTTTCAATCAAATAAAAAAGGCAGATAAGATCTTACAAACTCTAAAGTTAGAGAATTTGGCCAAGTTCCACTCATACAATCTAGTCTTTGAATCCTTCATGATAGCAACCAATAAATCGCATGACCTAACCACTAAACATCATTATCTAAATTCATTACCTTGTGCCTTAGAAACTTGGGCGAAATACTATATTATAAGGAAAGAGCATAAAACAGTAGAAGAATGTACTTCTGTAGAATTGAAAGAATTTATTGGCTACAAGCTTGAAAAACAATGCTTATTAGGAGCTTTACAAGACAATAAAGAAGAATATAATTATATATGTAATTTGAAAGAATTCTGCGACTTGCCTACTATCAACCAGATTGTAGATTTGTATTAGCTCAAACAATTCAGAAGGAAAAGTTGTGGTAAAAGATGCAAATGCAGAAAGTGCTCCCAAAATAACTATGAAGGAGAGCATGCATTCAAAAGAGGTCAATTTGGAAAGCATGGTAAAAGAAGATACAAGGTGGTTCCATACAAAAGAAGAAATTTGTCTAAACAACCACCACCATACTTATTAAGGAAAAGAAATAGGAAGGTCTCTAGAGGAGTCAAATGTTTTATCTATAAAGGACCTCATTATGCCACAAATTTTCCAAGGAAGTTAAATCCTGACACTAAAATTTATGCAATACTCAAATATGAAAACTAGGATTGGGAAATAGTACATAGTAAGGATGTTTCCACTGATATGGATAATTTGTATGAATTACTTCAAATTGTTCCTAATACTAGCTATATGATGAAATTTAAGGATTGTAAGGATAGAAAAAGACATTATGACAAAAGAAGGTCATCATTTGAATCATAATCTCCTTCCAAAGAGGAAGAAGAAGATTATTTGGTCTCTTTTCTCAAACACACTCTTGATGATATCAAGCTTAAAATCCAAATTGAAAAATCAGAACATCCATATAAGACTACATTCAAACAAAAGAAGAAAGGAAAGATATTGTAAAATGATATTTGGAAACTTTGAAGAAACTAGAGTTAGAAAAAAAACTTGAGAAACCATTGAAATCATAGAAGAAATCCAAGAAAGGAGCATCCAAAGATATTGACTGGTCATGGTTACAAGATTCTGCCATGGCAAAAAGATAAATCATCTTCTTCCAATCTAAGAAAGAAAAATCTCTAGACCTTGATGTTATTGTTGTTTTTAAGAAACTTGACCTCCTTATGGATGACATAGCCGGTCTTAAATGTGCAATTAAAACCCAACATATAGAATTGTGAAATATTTCTACCATAGTGGGAGAAATCAAATATATTTTTTTCAAAGATGATCAACAGTCAGAGCAACAAAATTCTGAAAAATCAAACCCCAAGGAAGAGGAGACGGAAAAAGAAAGCAGTAGTATAGTTCAGAATACAATGGAAAAATATGTATCTCTATTACTGGCTAATAATGGAAATTATATTAGGATTAAATTTTTTCTTCCAGGTCTCAAGAAGATTCCTATGGATGCATTTTTTGATATAGGATCTTCAAGGTCACTAGCTAAGACAAATGTTATACCTCTAGAATTTTGGAAACCAAGGCCATAATTGCCACATAGTTATGCCATTAATGGAGAAAGGATTCATATGGGAAAATATGAACATGATGTACATGTTGAAATAATGGGAAAGATGTTTGTAACATATTTTATTTAATATAATGATCTTGAGGCTAATGTTCTATTAAGATTTCTATTTCTCACTAAATATGAATCTCTTCACTTTTGGAAGCATAAAATATCTTTGAGACATGAAGACAATTAGGTATAAATACCTAAACTCAAAATAGTCAATCATAAGTTTGAAAATAGTGGGAAAAAGGAGAAGAAAGAGTGATTTAAAGAATTAAAAAAATCATCTGCATAATTGTTTGTTGAAATCAAGACCAAATCTTTGAGAAAGATTGTTGCAACATGAACCCATTACATTTCTGGTCATAAGAGCATGAAGAATGTGAAATCCAAATTAGACCAGAATGTCAATTTTTAATTCCACATGAGCCAACTTAGTCAGTGAGCCCGACAAAAGTCAAATAAATGGACAAACACTTGAATGAGCGTCTTGAAGGCCACTTCATCCGAGCAAGCAAAAGTCCATTTTCATGCCCAACATTTCTAGTAAACAAAAGAGCTGAACAAAAAAGAGGCAAAAAATGATTTTGTATCAATTATAAGCCTCTTAATGACATCATTATTCCATTTAATTATCCAATTCCATTTAGCTTGGATTTGATTAGACCAACAACAAGTAAGAAGTGTTTTCTAAGTTTGACTGCAAATCAAAATTTTTGAAATAAAGGTTAAAGAATTAGATAGGTATAAAACTACATTTTCAGTCCCTTGGGGATTATATTAATGGAATGTTATGCCATTTGTTCTATGTGCAACACCAACATATTTATAGAGAAGAATGGACCAGGCATTAAAACATTTAAAGATTTTTTGTGCAGTTTACATTGATGATATTCTTGTATTTTCTGATTTAGAAACTAATCATTTGCAACAACTAGAAGAGATTTATACAATAATAAAAAAAACATGTAATATGTTTTTTTGCTAAGAAAATGGTAATTGGTTAATCTCAGGTATATTTCCTTTGTCTTCACTTTAATAGGGGAAAAATCCAGCTACAACCACATATTCTTCAACATATCCAAGAATTTCCTGATATATTAGAAGACAAAAAGAAATTCCAAAGGTTTCTTGGATGTCTGAACTACGTATAACCCTTTTAAAAAGGATTGGGAGAAGATAGGAAAGAAATCTAGGGGCATCTCAAAGAAGGGAAAAAGGAAGGATGGTCTTTGAAGGCAACAAAAATAATTCAAAAGATTAAATCTAAGTGCCAAAATTTTCGTTCTTTCCAAATCCTAGCTCCAAATTTACCATTATTCTTATATACTGATGCTTTTGATACAACATGGTTTGTTGTGCTTATACAAGAGTAGATGGGAAAAGGATTATGTTTGACTACAGGTGCATAAATTTAACTAACAATGAAAACATATACCATATTTATGAAAAATAAATACTGGCGGTAAAAAAAGGTATGGAAAAATTCAAAATTTTCCTCAAGTTAGTAAAATTTATTGTCCACACAGATAGTCAAGCAATGAGAAGTTTCTTAAAGAAGAAGCCCAAAAAAGACATTTCCCAAGGAAGAGTGGCAATCTGGTATTTTGAATTTCTTAGTTATAACTTTGATATAGAATGGATAAAAGGTGAAAATAATCCATTGGCAGATGCCCTAACCAGAGAGCTTGTAGGATTAATGATCTATACTATTCTTGTTTTCAGAAACCCTACATTCTATAGGTTAGATTGAACTCCAATTCTTGTCCATGAAGATGATGAGAACCTAGAAGATGAAGGAAAGAAAAGAGTTCTCCCTTACCTACTAGAGGATATAGTTGTAAACTACTTGAATCATATTTCCTCAACAAATGGCTCCTAGAGCTAAGAAAAACTATTCAGTATTTCCATAAATGGGGAATAGTTGACTCTGATGAAGAAAGAGACTTATTAGCACTTGTGGGATTACAAGATACCCCATTAAGGCATTGGTCTAGTAGATATGGTTGTATCCATGTCAAAATATGAGGATTCTTTATAATGAATTGGTCCAAGAAAAGCAAGATGAATTTTCTCAAATATCTTAAGTATGGGTTTATAATCAGAATTACTTTTCCACTAGGATTCCCTTGAAGAATACATATATTTACCTGGTTCAAGGCTCAATGAAGACATGAAGGAATTCTTAGAGCACATCCATTCTTGATTATGGAGAAAAATGACTCAATGCATGGATCATAGTTAACACATTATCCTCACGTTGGGTATGATTTTCTCATAATTGAATTATATCTACTAGAAGATAGATGGTACCCAGAAGTCAGAACTGAAGACCTGGAGATAACTCTCTAACCTGCAAGAATGGCTAGAAGAATTGAAATGGATTGAGAATATTCCCACGATTATGTTGTACAAAGGGATTATGTGTTTAATGCCTATACTCAAGATTGGTAATTATCCTTTGCACCTTTACTGAAAAAATTGATGGATCCAATACCTTTCCCTTGGAGCTAGAATATGGGCTTGTCTATGCTATGATGTCACCCATGTTAAGATGTGACAATAGGATGCAACCTTGTTTTAAAAAGCATGATCCCTGTAGCCACTTATAGGTGTTAAGTGAGCCCTTCTCACTCATAGGTGTCCAAAAAGTGATTGTCTTTTCTTTTCTCCACTATGTTAGTGTTTACAAAAGACTTCCTAACAATCCTCTACTCCATAGTGTGGTAGGTGGTGGGACACGTGCCATCCTTGAAAGGACGGATTCCAAATTTATTGTAAAACGCCTTGAGGTTACAAAATCTGCCCCTCCTATAAATTGTTGGGGACACCTCATTCTTGGCATTGGAAGATTTGTTTTATTTGTAAAGGACCTCATTATGCCACCAATTTTCCAAAGAAGTTAAATCCTGGCACTAAAATTTATGTAATATTTAAATATGAAAATGAGGATTGTGAAGTAGTAAATAGTAAGGACGTTTCCCTTGATATGGATAATTTGTATGAATTACTTGAAATTGTTCTTAATACTAGCTATATGATGAAATTTAAGGATCCTAAGGATAGGTAAAGACATTATGACAAAAGAAGGTCATCGTCTGAATCAAAATCTCCTTTTGAAGAAGAAGAAGATTATTTGGTCTCTTTTCTCAAACACACTCTTGATGATGTCAAGCTTAAAATTGGAATTGAAAAACCAAAAGATCCATATAAGACTACATGAACAAAAGAATAAAGGAAAAATGTTGTAAAACAACATTTGGAAAATTTGAAGAAATTGGGCTTAGAAAAAGAACTCCAGAAATAATTGAAATTGCAGAAGAAACCCAAGAAAGGTGCAGCCAAAGATATTGAACATGGTTACAAGATTTTTCCATGGAAAAAAGATAAATCTTCTTCCAAAAAGAAAGAAAAATCTATAGACCTTCATGTTATTGTTATTTTTAAGAAACTTGACCTCCTTGTGGATGACATAGCTAATCTTAAACATGCCATTAAAACCCAACATAAATAATTGAGAATTCTTTCTACCACAATGGGAGAAGTCAAAGATATTTTGTTCAAAGCTGATTAGCAGTCAGAGCAATAGAATTCTGAAAAATAAGACCCTAAGCAAGAGGAGACAGAAGAAGAAAGCAGTAGTATTAGTAGTAGTATAGTTCAAAATACAAGGGAAAAATTTGCATCTTTACTACTAGCTAATAATGGAAATTATATCAGGATTAACTTTTGTTTTCCAGGTTTCAACAAGTTTCCTATGGATTCCTTTGTTGATACAGGATCTTCAAGGTCAGTGGCTAAGACAAATTCTAGACCTCCAGAATTTTGGAAACCAAGGCTAGTCTTGCCACATAGTTATGCCATTAATGGAGAAACGATTCATATGGGAAGATATCCATAGGATGTACATTAGGAAATAATGGGTAAGATGTTTGTAACATATTTTATTGAGTATAAAGATCTTGAGGATGATGTTCTATTAGGATTTCTATTTCTCACTAAATATGAACCACTTCACTTTTGGAAGCATAAACTCTCTTTGAGACATTAAAATGATTAGGTAGAAATACCTACACTCAAAATAGTCAATCACAAGTTTTAAAATAGTGGGAAAAAAGAGAAAAAAGAGTCAGTTAAAGAACTAACAAAATCATTTGCAGAATTGTTTGCTTAAATTAAGAACAGATTTGAGAAAGATTGTTGTAGCATAAACCCATTATAGTTTTGGTCACAAGAGCATGAAGAATCTAAAATCCAAATTAGACAAGAATGTCAATCTATAATTGCACATGATCCAACTTATGTAATGAGCCTGATAGAAGTCAAATAAATGGACGAACACTTGAACGAGATTCTTGAAGGCCACTTCATCTAACCAAGAAAAAGTTTGTTTTTATGCCCAACATTTCTAGTAAACAAAAGAGCTGAACAACAAAGAGGTAAAAAATGAATTTGTATCAATTATAAGCCTCTTAATGACATCATTCTTCCATTTAATTATCCAATTCCATTTAGGTCAAATTTGATCAAAGGAGTAGCAAATAAGAAAGTTTTTTCTAAGTTTGACTGCAAATCCGAATTTTAGAAAATAAAGGTTAAAGAATTAGATAGGTACAAAACTGCATTTTTCAGTCTCTTAAGGATTATATGTAAGGCCCCACCCTTCTATTCAATTGTAGCCAATATTTTAATTGTATCAAAGGTATATTTATTAAGTGATAACTAAATTCATGTATATAGGTATGCAATCAAAGTATGAATTAGAAGCTAATAGTAGAGAAAGGAGTGGCAATCAATGGATGATAGAAGCAAATGTAGGGAAAAATGGTATACTGATGCACATGGTAAGTAATAATTAGAGAAAAACAAATAAAAGTGATGATAAAATGTATAGTAATAAAGGTATTAAATGCATTTCGTAAGAATGTTATGTTATTGATGGTAACATAACATTAAAATTATAAAGATTGTAAAAGTGTAAGGTTTCCTGACCAATTAGCCACCCCAATTAGTTCTCTATAACACAAACTAAGAATATTTTAATAGCTAGTAACAAAGTACTCAAAGAGAATTTTGGTTAAGGTGATTTAATTGTTTTGTGAGAGGTAAAGTATAAGTAAGCTCATATTTCTTTGGTTATGCCACTTAGTTAGTTACCATTGTGAACTAATTATGATCCACATTAATATACTTTTATTTATAAGTTGTCATAGTTTGGATTGTCATAGGATACTATATATGGTATTGACGTTAACTTTATTTTATAAAGTAGTGGTATATGAGATTATTATATAATGAGATTAAAGAGATTAATAGAATACTATAAGGATAATATTATTGTCACCACACTATTCAAGCATAATAAAAATTGAGACATGATTATACTACATGTTTAGGATAATTTGGATATAAGTCCAAATTTACTATTGTAAAAGTATTGTTTCTTAGTAAACTAGGAAGCTACTCATGTTAACTCAGAATAATGGTTATTGCAAGAGTATTAAATATTATCAATATATAATATTAAGTTCATGTTAGTTGTTATCTACTTGATTTCACAATCATAAGAATAACAATTTTGCAAGATGTTTTATCATAAAATTAGTATAACAAATATCATTAGGTAAAGAGAAGCTTTCTTTTCTACCAATCTATCTTTTTTCTATTTTAACTCTTATACAAATGATACTCATCAGACTATGCTTAGGAGCAGGCTTGTGGAAATAAAGTATTATATTAATATTAATGGTAGATGTGAATTATAGTAATAAAATTGTTGTTTATATTTTTGGGATCCCCTAGATCTATCTATCATGTAGTGTCAGCACTAAAATTATTGCTAAGAAATTAGGGATGTTGGTTGGACAAAGTTCCAAGGGTGGAAATGACAGAAAAATAAATGCCATACCAACTAATACATTGTAATGCATGTCAACTGAGACGTGTCTGTTTGCTCATTCTTCAGGGGGTGACTAGAGATATCGATTGTCCACGTTGAACATTGGGAGTTTGGCAACAAAGCGATTATATTACTTGGGAGGTAGTTTTTTAAAACAATGGGTGTGTCTTGTCTGTGCGTCCACATTCTAGATACATAGCAACCAAGGTAGCTGCAATTTGGGGGGGGTCGAATATTCTGTCAAAAAGTTTAGAAGTCTTGTCTATGATTTACACATTTTGTAGATATGTCTAACACAGGGGATATCTGACAAAAAAAAACCTTTCCTACCATTATGCTTTGATGGATGCCCATATCCTGTTAGAAAGCTCTTATTTTTGCATAGGCAGGAAGGAGGCTGGCAAAAAGCTGTATCCTATAACAATGGCATTCCAAGAGACAAAATTTCTTGAGTGAATCTGCCAAACAGTCACGTGTTTTTTCTTCGCGCTCACCTTTGGCATACATATTTACCAGGCAAAGTGAAGGCTGGCACAGGGGTGGAATCTGAAACCATGTGATACAACTTGTGCAAAATGTTGAGAAGCTTGTGAATTCATTGAGAGAAAAGTTGATGTCTCTGAGATTTTCAACATAAACAAGAAAGAAGGAACAAATCAGGTATGTACAACTTTCTATTTTTCACTCTAGTTCCATCCTATATTCAATGGCCTTTAGTGAAAATTAAATCTTGATACTTTTATGAATAAATTATTCTTAATTTCATCACCATGTTCTGGTAGCAAATCAACTAATTTAAAATATAGAGTCTATTTTAACTTAGGTGCTCCAAGATAAATTGACCCCTTTCAGCCTATTCATTTATTTTTTCTTTATATTCCAATGATTGAGTCTGAATTTGAGCATTACACAGTGGCCATAATTGATGTGCGTTGTGTGGAGCCCCCATACTTTATTTTGTGCAAAATTCAACGAGAAAAACAAAAAATAAAATAAAAAATAAAACATAAATAAATAAATAAAAATGATATAAAATAATAATAAAATATGCAATTTGCATTTAAATGATTTCACTATGTGAGAAGTTAATTTGAAGTTCAAATTGTGTGGATCTGAGTTTTGAAGTTCCCTGTAATTTCCTGTTGCAATCATTCCACTCCATCAGGCGACAACTAGTTATGTTGGTTCGCTTATTTTGTGTGAATTTTGTATTATGTTTTCTTTTATACCCAAGTAGATGTAACTTCATCATCAACAACTTTTCAGCCAAAATTACTGCGAATTACTAGGGTTTATGATATTAAATGCATTACATGAAACTTACTCAGAATCCTAAGTAATACGCTAATGTGCTCAAACAATAATGAAAAAATTCTCAAACAAGCATTCCCAAGATATATCTACTGGACAATGGAATCAATCCATAGACTTTAAACGTATCCATAGTTTTATATATATATATATATATTTTGTGTCTTTTACAACTGATCACTAGGCATTACAAAACCTCCCTCTGATATGTCTTTTAGTGGATATGAGACTTGTCATTTTCCCCCAATGTCATAAACTACCGCTGATTCATATAGTCTTTCTTAGTAATCGTGTGCTAACCACCTTTGATCTTATGTGTGTGCCAAGTCATGTATACCTTGCAGTTATAGGTATTGGGAGCAAGGAAATTTTTGACAGGATGGAATGTAAGAGGTATACTAAGCCATCCCAAAGTAAGTAGACTCTATTGCTAAAAGTAGTAAATAATTTCTATCTTCACTTCTAACTAGTGTGATCATTTCTTGTAGCTGTAAGTAGTGAATTGTGTTGTTATTGTCTTTTAAGTAAACAATTTCTTTTTTGTAAAATTATTAAAGTTGTGATTTTTTTGGTTGTTTAGAGTATTAAATGTGGGCATGACATTATATGAATGGAATGTTATGCCATTTTGTCTATATACAACACCAACATATTTCTAGAGAATAATGGACTAGGCATTAAAACATTTAAAGGATTTTTGTGCAGTTTAAATTGGTGATATTCTTGTATTTTCTAATTCAGAAACTATTCATTTGCAAAACCTGGTGGAGCTTTATACAACAATCGGAAAACATGGAATATGTTTATCTGCTAAGAAAATGGTGATTCGTCAATCTCACGTAGATTTCCTTGGTCTTCACCTTAATAGGTGAAAAATACAACTACAACCACATATTCTTCAACGTATCCAAGAATTTATTGATATATTAGAAGACAAAAAGAAAATCCAAAGGTTTCTTGGATGTTTGAACTACGTATCACTCTTTTACAAAGGATTGGTAGAAGATAGGAAAGCCATCTAGGAGAATTTTAAAGAAGGTAAAAAGGAAGGATGGTCTTTGAAGGAAACAAAAGCAATTCAAAGGATTAAATTTAAGTGCCAACATTTTCCTTCTCTCCAAATCCTAGCTCCAAATTTACCATTATTTTAATATACTAATGCTTCTGATACAACATGGTCTATTGTGCTCATACATGAAGAAGAAAATGGGAAAAGGAGTATATGCGGCTACAGGTCAATAACTTTCACTGAAACTGAAAGTAGATACCACATTTATGAGAAAGAAATACTTGTAGTAAAGAAAGGTATGGAGAAATTCAAAATTTTCCTCAAGACAATAAAATTTACTATCCACATAGATAGTCAAGCAATGAGAAGTTTCTTAAAAAAGAAGCCCAATAAAGACATTTCCCAAGGAAGAGTGGCAAGATGGTAATTTGAATTTCTTAGTTATAACTTTGATATAGAATGGATAAAAGGTGAGGATAATCCATTGGCAGATGCCTTAACCAGAGAGCTTGCAGGATCAATCTATACTAGTTTTATTTTCAAAAACCATGCATTCTATAGGTTAGATGGAACTCCAATATTTATCCATAAAGATGATGAGAACATAGAAGATAAAGGAAAGAAAAGAGTTATTCCTTACCTACCAAAGGATATAGTTGTAAAACTACTCGAATCATATTTCCTCAATAAATGGTTCCTAGAGCTAAGACAAACTATTCAGTACTTTCATGGACAGGGAATAGTTGACTTTGATGAAGAAAGAGACTTCTTAGCACTAATAATTTTCCATTATATCCTTTGGATACATTTCTTAAATGCCGCCTGAGAGAATCGAGGAGTCTTTTGTAGGTTTGCTTTGTGAAAGATCTAATGGACAATTATTTTATTGAAGTTCATGTATTTCTGGGCAATGCACTAGGTGTGGCAATATTTCATTCTTAAGAGAATGTACGCATGAAGGAATTGAAAATAAATTTGGAGAACAATTAGTGGATGTTAAAATATTTAAGAACGTTGACTATTCTTGAAATGATGGAAAAACTAGAAAGCATTGTCAATTTTTGTCACACAAAAAATTAGTGTACATGCATTCATATTAAAATTTAAGAGTAAGATTGTACCAAAATATGTGAAACACTCTCAACATGCTCGATATCTTGATGGACAGTTTCACACATATAGAAACACATTTCTAGTTGAAAATATATTGTCAATGGTTAATTTTTGTGAAAAACTATACTCTTGCTCCACAAGAAGAAATTCAATCTCAATATTAGCATTCAATGGAAGTGGCTATGTTTGTTCATATTATTTATAGACATGCAGATTAAAGTGTAAAGGATGATAGAATTTTTTTGAAGGAGTGTCATTTTTATTTGACTGATAACTAGTTACACTCATCTAAATTTGTTCAATATTGTTTCAATATATTTAGATAAAGAGAAATCCATATGACACAACATCTCATATTAAAATTTAAGAGAAAGAGGAATCTAGATGACACAACATCTCATATGGTTAGATAATTGTATAGGAAAATTAAAGAATACTTGAATGTTTAATTGGCTAAGTAGGGTTCATAAGGAAACTAATATCCAACATATGTGGACTTCTTTTGAAATTGGACATGGTAAAGGAGAGCATGATCGATCTAGTGCATGTATTAAGAGTATTCTTGCTAGGAAACATTTGAAATTTGGGGATACCATAAAATTTAAAGATGCATGTGCAATTTTGGATTGGTGCAATACAAAAATGTCTACAAGATCAAGCAATAACTCTACAATTCAACAATTCTTTTGGTTATTTGAAGAAGAGAACATTCTACCTAGACTTGACTATGAGACAATTAGTGGATCAACAAAATGACATTCATTTAAGAGTTAAAATGCAAGAACATGGACTATCTAGACAAGGGAGCTTGTATTTTTTTGTCAATTTTGTATTTCACATGATAAGGATGCATGTGAGAATACATAATGGGTTGAAGAGTGTAAGGAAATATCATTGACACCTTCACAAACACATGATCAATATGAAACAACAATTGAAGTCAATGATCAAGTGTTTGCATTGGATGACTATGACCATATTCTAGACCTTATATAACAAGGTAATTTTTAGATTACATAGTACAATAATTGATTGATCCTAAGTTGATAAATCTAGAAATTTGAAAATATTTCTATCTTTTTGCAATGACAACAATGTAATTTCTCACTTTTTCAACTACATGCATATGCCTAAATGACAATTTAAAACACTTTTTGTTTTGAAATTTCAGTATGACCTAATTTAGATTTTTGAATGCAATTATGAGCTAGATTTTCTTTACAATGATTGAAATTAACCCTATTTTACTTTTGAATAAAAAAATCAATTCAAATTTTCTCTTTTTTAATATTTTTTATAAAAATTATGTATATATAATTTATTCAAATTCACACAACCTAAGATTATACACATATTTTAAAATGATATGATTTAAATTTCAAATATTTGGTTGGAAAAAGGGATCTAGGTCTTAAATCATACTTCCTCTAATTAGAGACATTAAAGGATTAAACATGATCTCAATATCCACTTGGCTACAAAATGGAAGAGCTAGACTGGTGGCCGGGCTTTTAATCCTTGTGGGGGGGAATGATGTGTTTTTGTGATTAATTGATTAATAATTAACTGCAATTTATGATATAATGTTGTTCCTAGGTTAACTATGAAAATGCAGCAAACTATTGAGATTTTAGAAAAATACAAACCAAACAAGAAAAAATAATTTATAGAAAAGTAGAGGATAGACACAAAAGAATATGACATATAAATTTGAGGCTTAAATAACTAGTTAGGTGTGTGGGGCACCCTAGACTAGCTTCATTTTATTCAAGATCTAATTTAACACTCTTGTTGATCCTTATTTGCAATTCCTTCTCTTTTGGGGTCACTTTCAAACCTTTGTCTCTTGCTAATACAATCCACTTTCCTTTATTTGGCAAACGTGTAGGCTTGAATGCATGAATAAGAAATTATTGTTTCATATTCCTCCAATTAAATTCATATTTTAAAATTGCACACATGAAAGAGGGGGAAGGATTGTGTCGTATAGGGACCTACCTAACTAAAAACCCATTTTAGTATTTATACCTCCGTAATGGGTATGATGATGTATAAAGAGAGATTACCCTTAGTTGGGCAAATGATACATCATAACAAGTGATAAATTAACAAATTGAAATAATTCACTACTAAAATCTACAGTCCTTGATGGATTGAAGTCATGTACTCATCACCTTCAAGGAGAATTTGATTGCTTGATTTGAAGTCCTACCAATGTTAGTATACAAAAAACACATAAA
>VDFB02389509.1:0-19338 GCA_007258455.2 Sequoia sempervirens
TTGACAAATGCTAAAACTGATTACACAGAAACATTAGTCTCGTGCATTATATGCAGAAACTTAATAATTCATTAATAATAATATATTAACTAGTTTTTCACAACTTATTAGTAAATATTTAGTACTCAGTTGTGAATTCTACAAGTCTCAGAAATGAAACTATAGTAACCACATCTCTGACAGGTCGGTGCATCGTTACTATTCAGATAAAGTTTTCCCGAGACTAGTGTAGAGAGATTAAACGGATACACAACAGAAGTGTTTCCACTCCAAATCTGCTCTGCAACCATCTGATAAAGTCGTTCAGTGGCATGAACTCCATCCCAGAACACATATGTTCTTGGATCATCGCAAAACAAGTTCGGCGGATCAGTCTTTCCACAGATTGTTTCTACACCAAACTCTCCCGATCCACAGCACGGCCATGTAGTATTGTCAAAACCTACACCCAAATTTTGCATACATTCATTACGCTTTTTCAACTACACAATTACTAAATCCTAATGAAGTAAGAAACTAATAAAAATTAATAGATTCTTTAATGAAAACAACTTACCATTGGCTTCACCATTCTGGATAACGTTCCTTAGAAAATCATTTACATTAACACGGATAAAGGTCCCTTCATCGAGCTCTTTTTCGAGCTGACTGAGAGATGAGTACAAAGCAGTGTTATATTCCTCAACTGCCGATTCTACATCCTCCGAACAATTTCCATCATTGAGCTTTCTGATGCTAGGAACACATCCCATAGGTGGAACGCTCTTTATAATGAACTTCCTTACCCCACGATTGTAGAGCGTCTGTCAAATTATATAGTAATAATGAGTTAATTCTTCGTATGTGCAATAGGTACACATTTTCTGTGTTACCAATGGGAATAAATCTATAGATTGACGAATTCGAAACTTACTCTTATGTATTCATCTAATTTGGAGACCATCAGAGTTATGAAATCTGATATAGTAGAGCCATTGCTAAGGACGTAGCCAAAAAAGCTGGTAATGTCGTTGTTTCCAGTTGTAATTATAAATAAAGCCTCGTTTAGTTTTACTCGTTCAGCTTCAGTTAGATTATCATAATATTGTTCGAATAGATATACTTGTTTGCTCATACTCAAAACATTCTGCAAGATTGTAGCAGATTAGTTATAAGCACAACCAATCATAGAACTTTGAAGCTAATTCTTAACCTACTTATTTATAATAAAACATGCAAATGTAAATTTAAGCTTATGTGCCATAATTTTAACACTTGGAGCACACTCTATGATCATCATGAGAATGTCGAGGAGAAAGGAAAATTAATATATTTTTTATTAATAACATTTTGTTTCCACAGTCCATGATCATTAGTAATCAAGATTTTTGGATAAAACTGTGCGCAATTTTTTCTTCATCAACGTTTCGGATCATACTCCATGATCCATCATGATAGATCATGGAGTATGATCCGAAACGTTGATGAAGAAAAAATTGCGCACAGTTTTATCCGAAAATCTTGATTACTATATTTTTTATATTTGTCTACAAATCTTGTTGACATTTAAAAATATAAACGAAGTAATAAATAAAAAAATATTCCATATAATCAGTAAACAGTTATCTAAATGATTCAGGTAGCACTTATTACAGACTTATTACAAAAAAGCTCAGCTAAGCGACAACAAAATTCAGCTCGTACAAAGTCTACGTAAAATCTCGCTATTTGATAACTCACTTTTCAGTATTTCTTGTGGTTAGAAAATTCATTTTAGTAAATTTGTGGAAGTTCCTTTGGAAAAATAAAACGAGTAGAGACCTTTTCGGCCCCTGTTGTGTCGAGTATACCGCTACCTCCTGATGCGAAATTAATCCCAGTTGTAAAATTCGCCTCTGGTTGGAGGTAAGGAGGGGGGAAAGGTAGCCCCAAGAAAGAGGCTGCAACCACACTCAATGGATTATATACAGTCCGAAACAAGAAATTATACTATACAAGTCTGAAACACGAAATTATATACAAGTCTGAAACGAGAAATTATACCATACAAGTCTGAGACAAGAAATTATACCAAGGAAGTCGACAAAGGTGCGACCATCGTTCCAACGACCAGTTGGGTAGGGGAAATAGGAGACGCCATATGGGATGAAGTCTGCACGCGCTGTACAGTTTGTAATGTAATTATTATTACCTGAATCAGCCAACGCGTCTCCAAACACGTACAGGGCTGGCACATAAGGCTCCGTTTTAGCTGCTGCAAAACAAGTCATAAGCCAGAGCCCTGCTAAAATACTCAGTAATGAGCTCCCCATTCTCACCTTAACAACCGATTATATTTCCACGAAGAGCTAGTGGAAAGATCAAGGAAAACTCAGGAAATGTGAATGGGTAAACTTAGAGCATGATTGAACATTAATTGCATCTGTAGAAGAAATATGAATGGAACTAAAGGAATTAAATGTCAATGTCAGTTATGATCCATTTCCTTCATTTTGTTTAGCTGCTACAAAACAAGTGATAAAGCTACAGCCCAACTCAAACAAAAGATTACTTGTCGTCTCTTCCACTGAGAGGGGGGCCAGATTTTCATGACCTCTTTTTATTGAAGTAGTCGTGCGGTCCCATTGGCGACATTATCCCACTTGAAAATCTTGCTGATGGTTGTGTGAAAGAGGACGAAACCTTCCAAACTATTACTAGCTTGACAGAATTGAAGTGTATGGACTTGTAGATATGCATACCATATCATTTGACATTTCTGTACTCAGAGATAAATTTTCAAAGTTTAAGTAGTTGAGATGGGATAACGCTACCAACCCTGTGCAGGTTACAAGGTGTAGGATGACATCGGGTGTCGTTTCCTCTCTGGTGCCAGGCAAACTAGTGAGAAATGAAGGGCCACGACGGTGATGTTGAATTTGATTGATAGTGAAGAGAGGTAGAGTTCCAGTTCGAGACGGAACAATGGCTGGCTGATGCAGGAGCATCCCGGACATCCCGAACTTTTCAATATAGGAAAAGGTGGAAATTTGTGTCAAAGTGAGAGAGGAGGTCGACTGGTTAATAGGAAAGAAGAAAGAGCAAAACAAAAGAATGTTAAGAAAAAGAGCAAGGGAAAGTTAAAACCAATGCTCCATCTGCTCATTGTAAGTATTGTGCGTCTGAGGACAAATAAATTAACTAAAAAAATTTGATCTGTTCTTTTAATTTTATGGTTTTAAAAGTTGACTATCAATCAAAATTGTATATAGCTATGAATGTTTGGTGTTAATTCAAATTAAAATTTAATCGACAAATGAAATGTTCAAATTAAATAAGAAATTGGCTACATAGTGTTAAATTGAATGGGAGTTGCCTAAGTCGTGTGTGGAAAAGCAGCGAGGGTGTTTTGCCTCTACGTCACAGATCGAAGGCAAATAATTGTTAGTTGAAGTCCAGGGGCCCCGGAGTTGGGCGTAGTCGAAGACAACCAATTTACCAAATCTAGGTTTTCAGAAGAAAAGTGTCATGATGATGAATTTGGATTCAACTAATCGAATTAAATATATTTAATTTTCGTTTTTGGGAAAACAAACTGTCATGGTGATGAGGTTAGATTCGAGGGATCTAAAAAAATTCTTATCTAACAATCAAATTGAATATATTTACTTTTAATTTTCTAAAAATAGAGTCACTGTAATGAGGTTGAATTTAACTGATTTGGAAAAGATTATCATCTCACAATTGAGTTAAATATATTTATTTTAGATTTTGTGAAAAAACAAAAGGGTTTTAATGGTGAGGTTTGATTTGAAATTTATTGAGAATATTCTCATCTACAATTGAGTTGAATATATTTAGTTTTGATTTTGTTAAAAATAAAAGACTGCAATGGTGAGATAGGATTCAATTGATTTAGAAGATATTCTTATCTAATAACCAAGTTGAATATATTTAGTATTAGTTTTGTGAAAAATTCATAGCATCAATGATGAAGTTGGATTTTATTGATCTTGAAAATATTCTTATTTAATATTTGATTTGAAAATATTGAGTTTTGATTTTGTGAAAAATGAAGAGCCACAATAGCGGGGTTGAATTCCCTTTAGAAAATATTCTCACCTAACAATTGAATTGAATATATTTAGTTTGGATCTTGTGAAAAACTAGACCATTATGGTGACGTTGGATTCAACTACTTTGAAAATATTATCATCCAACAATCAAGTTGAATGTATTTATTTTTAATTTTAGCTTTTGTTCTTATTTTTTAATGTATATATCTTTATAATTATGTTTTAATGTAATTATCAAGAGATGTACAATGAAATTTAATAATATATTTTTTTCTTAATAATATGTTTATTATAAAATTGTAAGTTGTAGTAAATATATAATATTTGAATTTTTACTACAATTAGAAGTCAAATTTAGGAAATTGCTTAATTATGTAAATAATAATTCAAATTAGAAAGATGAATTTTAGTAATATTAATAAATTATTTATTATATTCAATTTGATAATAATTGTGAAATGTTTCTATTATAAATATCTTATTGAGTATTATATATTAATCATAAAGAAAATTGAAATTTAAAATTAATATTTTTATAATAAAATATAATTAATTTGTATTTTTGAACCATCACAATATGTGTGTGTGTGTTGTGTGTATTTATATGTATATGTATATTTATATTTATATGTATGTATATGTATATGTATATGTATATGTATATGTATATGTATATGTATATGTATGTATGTATATATGTATATATGTATATGCATATATCTATTTACATGTATATGTACACATATATGTGTGTGTGTCTATGTTTATGCGTGATGTAATTCAAAAAATAATTTACTCACATACAACCTCTAAAAATAGGAAAAGTACACTCTTTTGAAGATAATAAAAAATTTAATATTGCTCTAAATAGCCTAGCTACAAAGAATAACTAATAGGATAAATTACTAAAATAATATCACTTCAATCCACCAAAATATACTCAAACATTGAAATCAAATACAAACACATGCAACTTAGTAATAAAGAACTAGTATGACATCTAATATCTCATAATTAATTTGGATACAATTCAAATATTAAATAATTTTGACATAACAAAAATTTCTTCAATAATTCCTAATTGATAAAAACATCCCTTATACTATTTTTTATTAATTTTCATAGAGTTTATTTTTTACAATTTATAGGATAGTTAAATAATCAAAATATAATTATAGGCTAGCATGTATTTCAAAAGATATACCCCTAGATCATTCGAATTAGTCAATAAAATATGAAAAGTTTAGATCATGGAGAAGATTTCTTGCTTGCATGTACCTTCTACAAATCTATAATACATCAATTATACTAAATCCTCGCTTGAAGTAAACATCGATACCTTAGAAAATATAATAATAGAGGACCCACTTAGTTAATTTTACAAAATAAATATGTAACCTTAACTCCATTAAAAACTATATTTGTAATCTATTGATTATTCCCCAAGTTTATAACAAATTTGAAACCCTATTTTCATCCTCTACACTAAGAATCACATATCAATTTGATTACATATTAAATTACTTTTTTATATCAACTTCTTTGCTAAAAAATAATAATATCTATTAATTTTTTTTAAAGAATATCTAGTTAGATCATATTGAGTAATTTAGGTGTTTACAGGCCCCGATTCCAATATGTTGATACTAGTATTACCATAAAGATCACTATGTGAAAGGAAACTAAGATTTGGAAATATTTCCTTTACTAATCTAAGAGAAAAGATGAATAGAATCTATGGTCTATATTAATTTATAAGTAAAAATATGTACTAAATAAAAAAATATAGTAAAAGAATTCACCATAGAAGAATGATTTATCAAATGAAACCCCTTTTAAAAAATAGTCAACAAGATCTCAACCAATATATTATATAACATGTTAATATTTATACTAAAATCCAAGAAATGAGCCTTCACATGAGATAAAATCCACAATTAGACTTGTGTTGTTTGAATGGAGTATATTACTTGAAACCTCAAAAATGGTTGTTGTACATTTTGGGACATGCATCAACTATTCTTCTACAAGTTTCACTCAAGGAAACCTTAGAGATCTTAATCCAAGGATGAAATGAGGGAAAGATATCTAATGTAAGGTGTCCTAGGGTGTGATTAAAGACAAGAAGATGGTTCACCACTAAGCAAGAGCTTGGAAAGACAAGTAACATACAATACCTAATGATATTCAAAACTTAAGCAATTGACCTAGAAATGGATTCAAATTAGAATAGTAAACTTAGAAAGTATAGAGGTACACTTGGAAACTAAAGAAGCTTGAATCAAGGGCTTAAATTCTGTAAATACTAGTTTTTGATGCACACTGAGACTCATACACCAATAGGGCTGATTTAGTCCTAGTTTTGGGTTTCGATCTGAAACTAAAATATGGAACTGCTAAACCAAGATCTATAGACAATGCCTAAATATATGTGTATACTCAGACTCATACACCACAAGTGGAAATTTAGTCCTAGTAATAGGGTTGATATGAAACCCTAATATCCTCTAGTGGCTTCCTGTAGCTTATCTCCTATTAAATATTTGGTTCTAAAACACTAAATTTTGCTCTGTAGGTGACTTTCCTTGATCTTGCAAGGTAGATGACAACTTTGAAAACTTTTCTCCAATCTTTCTCTTCAATGAATCTTCAACCTAGATCTGCAAATTACACATCAAAGAGAGAGAAAAATGTTGTTTTGTTAGTGGATATGGGTTTTCCTTGGTCAAACTCCATTCTGGTAATTAAATCTTGAATTGAATAGAAATATAATGAAGGAATGGTGAATGAAAAAATAAGCTATGTTGCAACTTACCAAACCCTTAGAACAAAGGCTACAATTTTGTAAATAATAGCTAGCCTAAACATAGATCTTGATTCTTGCTTGACAGATATGGATCTTGACTTGAATGCTTGCTTAAATCATAAAACCCTACATCACAAATGTTAGCCCAAAAAAAAACATGATGCATGATGACTTTGAAATGATGCTTGATAGTTGAATAATGCTCCAAAATGCTTGATAATCACTCTTTTGATCTCAAATTTTCTATATTCCTTGAATACTTGAATTGCTAGGATAATATTATGATTTCTTAGGTGAAATTGAGTGAAATGACATTGTATTTATACTTGTTTATACCAAATTACCCCAAATTATAATGCTACAAGCCAACATCAAATCTAGGAGAATAAAATCCCCCAATAGTTTGAATTTAAATTAGGTCTAAGTGAAGTGGGACTCATACAAAAATTTAGTGCATATCAGTCCCATTAGACTAAGCTTGGGACACATTTTTCAAGAAATGCTTAGTTTAATGTGAAATTCAGATTAAGGCCTCAAAACCTAGGTGGGACCCATATACCCAAGGTGGAGTATGAGTCTCGGATCACTACATCTAGGCAATAATAATAATAAAATCTGATTGTTCATTTATTCTATGTTGGGATTATCCTTGGAAAGATGCATTAATTAAGGCTTATGGATGCAAACTAAGGCTAAATAAGGCATAAAGAAGCCCAATTAATTAATAAAACCCTATATTAGTGTGAAAGTGTACAAAAAACTTTAGAACACCCTAAATAAGGAAAAATTAAGTCCATTTAGTTAACAAGGGCTTGAACAAGTGAGAAAATGTAAAGGGATACATTTTTCTACACGACAATTAGCCCCCACTTTAGTGAGAGGATGAACTTGCTTCAAATTCATACTAAAGTAGACAAAGTCACATTAAGAGGGGTCCAAGTTTACCAATGCTAGTAAGATAGGATGACAATTATCAAGAGGGTTGTGTAAGCTCCTAGGACAAGATCCTATGGAAAACCAATATAGGAAAAAAGAACACATTTGAAAATGATATAAGGAGCACCAACAAGGCACAATCATACATTACCAAAGAAAAAGAGAAAGAAAACCAAAAATAAAAAAATAAAAAATAGGTGGATCAAGCTTTGACCATTTGTCCCGCACACTATGTATCATATCTAAGCTTTTTCTCCAAGAAAGTTTACAAGTGGAACACAAGGTCCACTATTAAAACCAACACATGCTCACAAGGGCTTGTGGAACCTTAGGTCATCCACTAGGTGAGCCCCTAGTGAGACACATATGCACACAACTAGTATGTGTTCACATAGACAAGCAAGTGGCTATGGGAAAGTCACACCTAAGTTCGAAACCCATACGTACAACCATACCAAAGCTATACCTACTGATAACTTTGATAAGGTGCCACCTAACAATGAAGTTTGAGGTCCATGAAACAAGAAAAGCTTCATATTATTGACACCCATGAACAAACAAGATGGCACCACAGGCAAGAAAAGTGTGTTATGCATGGTGGCCATATAACAACTATTGTAAATGTGAAATAGTGTAGGTTACATTCAAAGGATTTTTTCTTAGTTCATGTAAGGTCTTAATTTAGGGAACATTGTGCCTAATGTCTCCAAGAGAGGAATAATCTAACAATAGAAGATTCATAACTTAGGGGATGTAATGTGTCACATAAAGCCATTAAGAGGAATATAATATGCTAAGAGAGATCACACTCTTGAAGGACATCACACTCAATATCACCACAAAGTGAAAGATGCATTACATGAATCAAGAAGAGTACATAATGAAATATGAGTTGAAAAATGAAAAAGAATAATGTCAATGTATGCCCCCACTTTAAAGAAATTGCTAAACACCATGCTATGAGCAATTAATTTAAAGTAGCAAATGATCAATGCTAACAATAAAGAGGACATGAGAGATTGTTTGGAAATCCCTATGCTAAAAAAATTGTTTCCAAATAAAGCTACATCATGAAAAGGGGTTGCCCCCCAAAAAAAATCCCAAACACATAAGGGATCCACATATTCAAGGTCAACATGTCTTTCCTACAATATTATTAGAGAGCTTGGAATCATCATCATTCCCCAAATACTCATGGAACATAAAGAATGACACAAAGAGAGCAAAAAACAAAGAAAATCCTTTGGGTCAACATGAAAGAGACCTAAATGTCTCGATGCCTTACATCATATCCAAAAGGAAAACAAAAGAAAAAAGAAAAATATAAATGAAAAGATTTTGGGTCAACATGGAAGAGACCTACATGTCTCGATGTCTTGCATCATCCCCAAAATGAGAACATGAGAAAAATAAAAAAGATAAATATTTTATGACATAGAGAAGAATGTAGGTACATATAGAGGAAGGTTACAAAGAGAGAGATACATCAAAAAAAGAGTACATGAGATCGTATTATGCACATGCAATCACATATAAGAAACATCAAAAAAGAAAAAGACTAGTAAGGCACGTGAAATTCAACCTATAGCAAGTCATCTACATCCCAATCTTGTTCATTGTATATGGAAGGAAGACAACTAGCCAAAGGGACAATAACAAGTGCCGAACTAGGGTCATTACCAAGTTCAATAGTCTTCCTAGGAGAATTACCATTTAAGCTCATAGAAGAGGAAAACAATGAATTCAATTCATTATGCACTTCTTCATCAATTTTAGCAACCTCACCATCGTCATCCAAGTTAATCACAATGGGAGATTTAATGACAATGTCCAAAGAGGGATTTAGGTCTTGTTGTGGTATAAGATCTTTCTTTTGTGGCAATGAGGGAGACTCATCATGTATTGCTTCAATCAAGTTTGGATTTTGATTTTCTTTGTTGTTTTTATTTGTTTAACCTTAAAGCAAGATCACAACGTCCACGTCTACACTCTCTATCATTCTTGTTTCTTTTAGCATGATTTTCAAGTTGTGTTTCTGTAGGAGTGGGTTTATCAACCACAAGTTTCTTTATTTCCCTATGGGGGGAACAAAAGGATCCCTAGGAGGTTGTTCAACCACATTATCTTTAGCTTTATAAGTTTTTTTATATCAAGAGGCATGACAGGATTGTTTTAGTTGTCTCTTTGTCCTTTGTATGAGGTTGTAGGAGGACTTGTGATAGGTTGTTCTTAGATATTTGGAGTGTCTTTAGGTTCAATCATAGTTTCCTCAAGGATAAAGGGTTCTATTATAGGTTGAGGCATGTTTTGAAGGGAATGTTTTAGTCTGAATTTTTCCTTAAACTTTTGGTACAACTTGAAAAATAAGTCTTCACAAGGTTTAATAGGTTCCATAGGCTCAAGACAAAGGAAATCCAATGAGAAATTCCCACAGGAAGACAAAGGATTAAAGCCACTATGGTGCATAGTGAGATTTCATTTTCAAAGGGAAACTTTAAGCATTTATACACAACCAATGAGATGGATTTCATAGAGTGTAGCCATGGATAACCAAACTTAACAGGGAATTGGTCTAATGCTAAGATGATGGAGAATGAGACAACTAATTGTTTTGATCCAATTTTTAATGGAAGGGTAATTGATCCCATTGTAGGGAAAGCAAAACCACTATGAATTTGTATCCATGATTTCCATTTATCATATGTTTCTTGATAGATCTCATGCATAAGTAAGAATTCTTTGGTGATCACATTCTCTCCATAGATGGGATCAACTAATATCTCATTAGTGGGCTTGTCATAGATTTGGCCAACTACATAAAGAGGAACATTAGGTGCATGTTAAGTATATCTTTAGATGAGAAAGCAATGCCAAGAGGCTTTTTAGTTCAGCCCTCACAAGGTATAATTTTGATCAATCCAACCATGTCATCCATAGGATCTTGATCATCAATATCCATAGGACCTTGTTCAATGGCATTTGTGTTGTCATCCTCTGTGTGGATCGTGTCTAAATTTATCACATCAGTCTTATTACTTTCATTAGCTTTGAAAAATGAAATTATGTTATGACATGCATAGGGTTGCTAAAGATTTGCACGTTTTGGTTAGGAGGGGAAATGAACTTATTTCCTTGATCATTAATATCTCTAATTGAAAATCGATCGAAATTAATGAAGTTTTGCACAAGATGTTTAAGACAATTACAATGTTTCATGTTTGTCCATTTTGTTGGTGGTAATGGTAGTAAGATTTCGATCTAAAGTTAGAAGGTAGAGGTTTGTTGGGATCAAGAGTTTTAATATGAGGTAAGGTTATCATTTTATATTTTAGAAGTTGTGACATTGTGTTGTGGAGGGTATTGGGTAAGGAAGTGAACTGTCTAGATGGATCCCCAAATTGGAAAGGAATTGTCTTCTTTATAACAGCCATGTGGGTATCAACATGTTGAGTTGGTTGAGGGGGATTTAATTGAAGAAAACCTTTTTTTTTTCCCTAAAAGGTGTATAATTGTTTTGATTTGTTGGTTTAGATTTCTTAGGTCAGCTAGAGGTAGGTTTTGTGTCATAAATACTAAATGATTTTTGATAATCATGAAGGGTGGTACACAAGTGTACAAAGGAGGGAAACTTCATCATGCCAAGCTTATCATGTATCTTAGTTTGCAAGTTCTCAATGAACATCTATTGAAGGTGAGGATCAAGAATATTTATGTTAATTTGGGAATAAAGTGATTGGTAGCATGAAATGAAGTCATTAATTTTTTCATCATCTTTTTTCTTACATCTCATCAAATCAGCTAAAGTAATCTTAGGAGTCATGTGCACTTGGAAATTAGCAATAAAGGCCTCAACTAGTTTATTGAATGAACAAATTGAGTTATTTGGTAACGCAAAAAACCATTATGAGGAAATATCTTTCAAGGACCTAGGGAAAAGCTTATCCAAGAGATGGAGATGAATATGGTGGATTTGTATATGTGTTTGAGGGGGAAGTGAATGGAATGCTTATGGGAGGTAAAGTGGTAGGAGATATGATGTGTGATGCCACAAAGTTACTAGGAATGCTAGCAGAAATATCCAAGGTAGAAATGACATTACTAGTAGCATTGTTGTTGTAACTTGAGGGTTATTATAGGTAGGAATAGAGGGAATGATTGTAAGAGGAGGAATTTTATTTCCTTCTTGAATTTGAAATTGTTTGAAGGTTGAGCACAACTAGTAAGTTTACAAAAACTCTAAGCTAGGTTATGTGATAGTTCTATTCCTTCTTCAATATCAATCATGTGGTGTATGTTATCTATGGTAGGGATAGCAATAGTTGAAATATTTTCACTACACACTTGATTTTGTAGGTTTGCTATGTCTTCATGGATTTGAATTATATTTTTTTGTGGAATACTAGCAACCATTATTTCAACATTTGTCACACTACTTGAAGGTAAAGAGTTGCTAAGGGTATGGTCTATACCTAGTGAGTTGGTGTCAATAATAGTAGTGAAAGAGCTAGATAACCCAAGATCCATGATGATTGTGCTATCATGGGATTACATGAGTCTCAAACTTCATCTCATTATAGTATTAGCAATAGGACATAAAGTTGTAAAGATCATGTAAGGGATGATTGATGAATGCAATGAACACAAGGTAAATAATGTTCTCTAATTCTGATTCAAATGTGATTAATCTAGATGATGACATTGATATTGCAAACATTGATGAATGAGTGCATAATGAGTTGAATTCATTGTTTTCCTCTTCTATGAGCTTAAATGACAAATCTCCTAAAAAGAGTGTTGAACTTGGTGCTTCCCCTTGTTTGGAACTTGTTGTGGTCCCATTGGCTAGTTGTCTACCTTTCGTATATATCTATCAAGATTGGGATGTAGAGGAATTGCTATAGGTTGACTCACATGTTTCTTACTAGTTTTTTTCTTTTGTTACCTTTCATGTTTCTTTATGTGATTGCATGTGTATAATGTGATCCCCTGTGCTATTTTGTTTGATGTATCTCTCTCTCTCTTTATGCATTCCTCTATATGTATCTAAATTCTTCTCTATGTCATAAATTTTTTATCCTTTTTAATTTATCTTGTGTTTTCCTTTTGGGGATGATGCATGGAATCGATATGTTTAGGTCTCTTCCATGTTGAATCAAAAGGATTTTTCTTTGTTTTCTCTCTCTTTATGTAATTCTTCTAGTTGTATGAGTATTTGGGGAATGATGATAGTTCTGCCCTCTATGATAACATTGTAGAAAAGATATACTAATCCTAGATGTATAGATACCTTCCATATTTCTGGGAAAAACCCCTCATTCCTTTTTCATGATGTAGCTCTATTTCTAGAATATATGACTCGGCATAGGGATTTTTGAGCAAGCTCTCATGTCTTGGGTTGGAACATTGGTTACTTTAAAAAAATTGCTCACAACAATGTTGTTAGCAACTACTTTAAAGTGGGGGCATACATCGATGACATCTTTCAATATTTTTGCATTTTTCATGGTGTGATTTTATTTCTCTTGTGATGTGTCCTTTTCTTGGTGGTTTCATTGGTTTTGATGTCCTCTAAGAGCATGATATTTCTAAGTGTATGAATTTCTCTTAGTGGCTTGATGTGAAGCAAGGAATCCCATAAGTGGCAATCTATTATACTTGACTTTTCTTCTCTTGGAGTCATTAGGTACAATGTTCCCTAAGAAGAAGACCTTACATGAAGGAAGAAAGATCCCGTTGAACAAAAAAAAAACCTATAAACACAATATTCATAAGTGTTTAGCATTGTGTTTCCTTGTATAAGTTGTCAAGAGGATAAATTTGATATGCTATGTGAGCCTAATATAATTCTCTCATTTTCCACCCTTTTTGGGATACTCACCTAGTGGATGGTCTAAGGTTACACTACCCCAGAGTGAGTGCATGTGTTCCATTTTCTTTTTGGACATCATGTTCTTCTTGTGAATATTTTTGAAAAAAAAAGTTGAGACATGTTCCACATCATGTTAGATAGTCGAGGCTTGATCCTTCCTCTTTCTTGGAAAAACGATCATTTTCCACATCGTGTTGGGATGGTTGATGCTTGATCCTTTATTTTCTTGGTCTTTGATAGTGTATGATTGAGTATATTTTTCATTGTTGTATACATAAGTGTCTTGAATTTCTACTTTAGTGTGAGCTTGACATGGGTTCATATTCTCACTAAAGAGGGGGAAAAATGTAGTTGTAGTGTCAAAATAAATTGTTGCTTACATTTTTAGAATTAATTTGGAATGATTAACATTAAAATGGACCTAATGTCACTTTGATCTAGATTTCTAATGTGTTTCACACATTCACATTGGATTTAGGGCCTTTTTAAGCTAAATTGACCTAATTTTTCCTTAATTTAATGTTGTAAAGTGTATTTATTTACACTTTCAAATTGAGTTTTAGGCCCTCTTTCATTTATGACCTTGATACCATCATTAATAGGCTCCTTAAACCCTATATTATACATCTCGAGGATTATTTCAACAAAGAACTCGACATAATCAACAAATATACTTAATTTTCCAACTACCCAAGATTTCCTCAACCAAAAATTGTCTGGTGGGAATCATATGCCACCTTGGGTGTACGAGTCCCATCTAGATGGCACCTATACACCAAAAGTGGTGTATGAGTCCCATTTGGCCTCTATTTAAGGTTTTGAGTGGGAAATTAGGGTTTTAAGTTCAAATTTCATGAATGTCATCCTCTGGGATCTAATAAACAAGAAATTAGATGGATTAACTATATAAATAAGTTTTCAAATCATTATTTTACTAAGCATTCATGATATCAAACCTAAGCTATCAAGAGTTAATCATTACAAGACTTTACAAGAGTATCAAGACAACATTCAAGAGAATTTCTAAAAGCATTGAAGGGTAAATTTCTTCATAATTTGTTGCAAAAAGTGAAGATCCATAATCATTTAATGTTCATAAATCATCAAGCATGTTGTTGAGCTAATGTTGTGTTGTAGCATTAAAGATCCATTTACAAGCATTATTTCATATCAAAGTTCAAGCTTAAGATCTACATTCCACATTACCACTTCATGTTAGACTGTTGATTTACATCTCAAGACATCATTCAATGCATCATTGTTCATCTTTCATATTTAATGTTTCATGTTCATATTTAATTGTTTCATCACAAGTTCTAATTACCTAAATGGGGTTTGACCAAGGCAAACCCCTATTTCCTAACAATCAACAAGTTTTTCTCTCTCTACATGTGTGATTATAGATCTAGGTGTCTTGGAGCTTGAGGATCTTTTGAATACTAGGTTACAAGGTTGAAGAAACTCATAAAGTTTTCACAAGGTTGTCATCTTCACAAAAAGTCACCTACAAGTTGCAAATCAAAGTTTCAAATCCAGAAACAAAGTGTTGAAGGAAGAGTAGAGATTAGAGACTTGATTCAGACATCAACCCTCTGAAAAAGTAGAGTGGGACTGATACACCACTTGTCGTGTATGAGTTCCTTTATAGCATATATTCTAAATTTTAAGAGATTTAGTATCGCCATTGTAAAATTCCTATTTTTACTTAGAAACCCTAGTCTAGGACTAAATCGCCTAGACTAGCATATGAGTTCTAGTGGGAAATAAATAGCAATATTTCATGGTTTTGGAGCTTTTTTGGACCTCATCACTCTTCCAAGTGCCTCTTTGTTCATTCTTAGTTTGTTATTCTGCATTTTGGTTTCATTTTCTAGGTCATTTAGTCAGGTTTTTCATAGTACTTTGCATGTCATTTACATCTCTTGTCTTTCCAAGCCCTATTTTTGGTGGTGAACCCCCTTTTAGTCTCTACTCAGACACTAGGACATCCCTATTGAAAGATCTCTTTCACCTATTCTATCATTGGATTGATATCTCTATGGTTTCCTTGAATGAGAAGTGAAGAAGATTATTGTTTTGTGTCCTAAACCATAAGCAATGACAATTTTATTCCTTTCAATAGTGTAGAAAAGAGTAAATCTTTTTCACACTTATTTTGGGAATGAACAATTCATGATAAAATGGACTTAATTGTGCCTTATTTAGGGAATTGTAAAGTGTTTCTTTATATTTTCACTCTAATCTAGGAATTTATTAATTAATTGTGGTTAACTTGAGCTTATTGCCCCTTAAATTCAAATCCAAGACTAATTTATTGCAATTTTTGAGGGAGAAAACTTGACACTCTTAAATAATATTACAAAAAAATTAATTTTGTAAGGAATGTGTCCTAGGATAGTGACCTAGGACCCCCTTTTGGCTTGATATTTCACATTCCCCAAAATGTGTCCTAGTTAGGTATGCTAGGACCCATTGGCCCTATGGCGAATGGATCCTCACTAACTTAGGAGAACCCTCATGAAACTTGTTATTTGTGGGATTTTAATGATTTCAAATCCTCTATCTGATGTCAACTTATGTTATTTGATATTCAGAATTTAATTTTAAGTTAAGTATAAATATAAGGTTATTTCACTATGTTTTCACCTAATACTTTCATGAGATCAAACAATTTTCACAAGAGCATTATAGAGCATTCAAGAGAATTCAAGAAGAAATTCAAGGGTAGATTATTAGAGTTTATTGCAGCAATTAAAGATCCAATTCATCATGTCAAATTCATGTATGTTGTTGAGCTAATGTGTTGATGTAGCATTGGTGATCAAACTCAAGTCTTCAAAGCCACTATTTCATGTCCAATTCTATGATCAAGACCTACATACATTGAGGCCAATGCATGAAATATTGTTGGTTTGTACTCTAAGGTTTTGGTTAAGGATTAGTTTTAGGTTGAAGATCAAGTGGAGAACAATAGTTACAAAAGTTGTGAAAGTTGCAAAGTTGTAAAAGTTGTCATCTCTATTGCAAGATTTTAGAAAGAATTCAATAGAATTTATTTCTAACATTTGGGAGCTAAACACTTGGGATCTGGGAGTGTGTAAATTGAAGAACATAACCCAAGAATTAGTTTTCTATAACCCTAGTAAAGACCTATTTTCCACTAAGCAAATGAGTCCTTAGTGAAGCCTGAAAAAGTACTTTTTGTAATAGGTACACATAATTTTAGCATCTTAAAACCTACCTCTTTACTGTTATATAAGTTAGGTTTTATTTTTTATTGTTAATTATACATTATAGCCCTCATAATGGAATGAAACAAAGAAAAATTTGTGGCTCGTTGTCATTTTCATTCATTTTGGTGAGCCTCATTTCTCTTTGGTTCAATATATATATATATATTTATATAATGTTCATAAGTGTTTAGCATATTACAACTTGTTAACCTTGTGAAGCTCTAACCCCTCCATATAAGGCCACCAAGAATAATTCAACTTGCTTTCTAGTAGAGCTTAGCATAATGCAACTTGTTAGGACTTGTGAAGCTTGAAGTGTAGTATTGTGGTGCCTTATTGAAGTTGTCAAGAGGTTAGCTTTTATATGGTATGAGATCCTAATAAGGTTCTCTCATTTTCCACCCATTAGAAGCTCACCTAGTGTGTTTGAAATGAAACTATTTTCCAAATTTAAAATGCAGTGATTTAAATTGTTTCTACAAATTAATTCCAAAACTTTTTATGCACAAATTTTAATATAATATTTAAAGTTCGAGTAAAGACTTTTAAATTAAATGCAATAAATTATTAATTCAATAAACTCAAAGATTTGAAACAATTTTTATTGCTCAGATAATTTATCAACATTAATACTTATCTTTGAAATGTGCAGAAGAAACCCCCAACTATTGCTGGAATGGTTCTTGGTTCAGCCTCTTCCATCTGTGAGTAGTCTGGGAGGAAAGCATACTTTGCTGCTCTACATGAGTACTGGTTCCACCGAAACAATTCTCAACACTCGTGCCACAAAAACCATGCCCTAGCCAGGACCGTCCTGAGTGCACGCACTTGTACCCCAGGTTGGACACCCACTGTAGGAGTGCCCCTTCTCCGTCCTACTCACAGCCTCCTAACCTTGAAACCCTATTCCCGCAATGTACTCCACTTTATTTTCCTCTTTTTTTTATTTATTTCATGTTCGTCATACTTTCCAAGTCTCACATGAGAGCTTATATAAGCCCTAAAGGGGTGGTTTCCAAACCATCACACCCTTTCATAAAGGTTGCATTTAATTATTTAAATAAATAATTATGCTTTCACCTTCTTAAGAGAGTTTTTACATATATGTTTTATTAATATCTCTTTTAATCAAAGGATCATAATATCCTTTATTCTCCCTTTAATTTTAAAGGATTATTTCATAACTTTCTCTTCTCTTGGAGAAAAAGTCACATAACAGTGTGGCTTGAGGTTCCATTAGCCCATGTGAGTTTACACATTGTTTTCATAGTGGACATCAAGTTTTGCTTATTAATGTATAGTACAAATAGCCTGGATGTGCTCCATGTCATGTTGGGTAGTCGAAGCTTGATCCACCCCTTCCCTAGACAAACAGTCATGTTCCACATTGCATTGGGATGGTCAAAGCTTGATCCACCCACCTCTTCTCCTAGGCTTTGATGTTGTATGACGGAGTATCTTTGTCATTTCTACATACATATGTGTCTTGAATGTCTACTTTAGTGTGAGTTTTTGCTTGTGCTCATACTCTCACTAAAGTTGGGGATAAATGTAGTGTAGGAAAAGGTATCCCTTTTTCTAATATAATTTGGGAATAAACAATAATAAAATGGACTAAATTCTACATTAATTTAGTATTGTAATATGTATTTTACATATTCACATTAAGTTTAGGGCCTTATTAACTAAAATGGACTTAATTGTGCCTTAATGTGGTGTTGTAAAGTGTTTATTTACATTTTCACACTCATCGAAGGCTTTATTAATTGATTGAGATTAATTTTCCTTAATTGGCTTCTTTAATTCAAATCCAAGCCTAAATGATTATATTTTTCGAAGAGGGAAACCTGACATTCATCAATGTCATAACACTTAATATTGGAGAATGTGTGTCCTAGGTAAGTGACCTAGGACCTATTCACCCAAGGGTGAATGGGTCCTCACATAGGCCTATTATCTAAATTTTCATTATGTTTTTAGCAACATTTCAATGATTTCAAATGTATATTCACATGTTGGCTTGTGTGATTTGAATTTCAAGAATTAATGTTAACATATGTGTAAATAAGAGGTCATTTCACTAAGTTTCATCCTATAGTTTTCATGCAAGCATTCCTAAAGTGAATTTTATGACCAAGAGCATTTCAAGGCATTCAAGAGTAGCTTTATTGAAAAACTATTGCAAAAATTAAGATCCTATTATCATGTCCAAATATTCTTGCATCATGTATGTTATTTGAGCTAATATGTTGATGTAGTGTTCAAGATCCATTGAAGCATTCAAACACATTGTTTCAAGTCAAGTTTCAAGATCAAGATCCACATCCATTGAAACCATTTCATGTTAGTTATAGATCTACATTCTAAGGTTCAATTAAGGTTTGGTGATTTGTGGCATAGGCTTGTTCATTCATCATTCCTTCATGCTATTTCGTTTCATTACAAGGTTTAATTACCAAA
>VDFB02389510.1:0-21070 GCA_007258455.2 Sequoia sempervirens
ACCACAAAGACCTATATTTACTAATTCCAATAGTCTAGTAGCAGATTGTTCCTTTCCTTGAAACTATTCCTTGTTTATTTTCCAAATTGATAAATCTCACAAACAACATTGATAGGTTTGTGATTCACCATTCAAAAAAGTAGACTTCACATCCATATAATAAACCTTGAAATCTTTATGTGCTACAAATGCCAAAAACATTCTAATAGATTGTATCCTTTCCATATAAGAAAAATTCTCATCAAAGTCTATATATACCTTCCACTTGTGAGTAACCCTTACACACAAGTCTTTCCTTATTTTTTACTACTCCATTCTCATTCAACTTGTTTTTGAATACCCATGTAGTTCCAATTATGTTTTTGTTTGTTGATCTAGGAACCAATTCTCAAGTCTTATTTTTCTCCATCTACATAAGTTCTTCCATTTCCTTCATCCAATGTTCATGTTTACATGATTCACTCACTGTTTTAGGTTCCACTTTATAAAGAAACACATATTTACCTCAACTTTAGCAACTTTGCTTCTTGTCAATACACCTTTCCTCCTATCTCCAATGATTTGATATTCATAATGATTCTTTTGCACATACTTAGGGGTTTTATGGGTCTTCTTCAGATCTTCTTCCCCTTCATTCTTCACTTATTTTTCATCATCCTTTTCTTATTCAACTTCTCTACAATCAAGTTCATCTAACACAAACATCTATTGCAATTGAATTCTGCAAGTTTTCATCAACTTTAACATTTACACTTTCAACTATCTTTCTCAGCCTTTTGTTGTAACATTTGTAAGCTTTGATTCTAGTAGAATATCCAAAGAAGATACCTTCATCAAGCCTTGCATCAAACTCTCCTAATTTTTCTTCTCTTTTGATGGAACATTTGCTTCCCAACACTCTAAAGTACTTTATAGTAGGAATCATTCCATACCATAGCTCACAGGGAGTCTTTGTATTGTTAGTTTGAACTCTGTTAAGTATGTAAACAATAGTATGAATAGCTTCTCTCTAATGGACTTCTGATATATTTTCCTCTTTCATCATAGTCCTTGTGGCTTCTTGAGTAGTCACGATTTCCTTTCAACAAATCCATTCTACTAAGAATTTCTAGGGATAGAAAAATGCCTCTTTATTCCATGAACTTCATAAAATATGTTAAACTCATTGGAGGTAAATTCGCCACCTCTTTCAGACCTCAAAAAATTGATTTTCAAATCCATTTCATTCTCAACCCTAGCTTTAAATTCCTTAAATTTATCTAATGCATTGATTTTTCTCTAAGAAAAGTAACCCATGTCATCCTACAATAATCATCAATCAAAAGCACAAAGTACATGTCACCTTGTAGACTTATCACCCTTGTGGTACCACAAAGACCTATATGTACTAATTCCAATAGTCTAGTAGCAAATTGTTCCTTTCCCTTGAAACCACTCCTTGTTTATTTTCCAAATTGATAAATCTCACAAACAACATTGATAGGTTTTTGTGGTTCACCATTCAAAAAGTAGACTTCATCCATCTAATAAACCTTGAAATCTTTATGTGCTACAAATACAACATTCTAGCAGCACATCGTTCCATGAGAAAATTCTCATCAAAGTCTATATATACCTTCCACTTGCTTTGAGTGACCCTTACACACAAGTCTTTTTCCTTCTTCTTGCCTAACCTCCATTCATTCAACTTGTTTTGAATACCCATTTAGTTCAATTATGTTTTTGTTTTGTTGATCCCAAAGGAACCAATTCTCAAGTCTTATTTTTCTCCATCTACATAAGTTCTTCCATTTCCTTCATCCAATGTTCATGTTTACATGATTCCTCCACTATTTAGGTTCCACTTTATAAAACACATATTTCTCAACTTTGTAACTTTGCTTTGTGCCAATACACCTTTCCTCCTATCTCCAATGATTTGATATTCATAATGATTCTTTTGCACATACTTAGGGGTTTTAGGGGTTTTCTCTAGAGCTTCTTCCCCTTCATTCTTCACTTATTTTTCATCATCCTTTTCTTATTCAACTTCTCTACAATCAAGTTCATCTAACACAAACATCTATTGCAATTGAATTCTACAAGTTTTCATCAACTTTAAAATTTACACTTTCAACTATCTTTCTCAACCTTTTGTTGTAACATTTGTAAGCTTTGATTCTAGTAGAATATCCAAAGAAGATACCTTCATCAAGCCTTGCATCAAACTCTCCTAATTTTTCTTCTCTTTTGATGGAACATTTGCTTCCCAACACTCTAAAGTACTTTATAGTAGGAATCCTTCCATACCATAGCTCACAGGGAGTCTTTGTATTGTTAGTTTGAACTCTGTTAAGTATGTAAACAATAGTATGAATAGCTTCTCTCTAATGGACTTCTGATATATTTTCCTCTTTCATCATAGTCCTTGTGGCTTCTTGAGTAGTCACGATTTCCTTTCAACAAATCCATTCTACTAAGAATTTCTAGGGATAGAAAAATGCCTCTTTATTCCATGAACTTCATAAAATATGTTAAACTCATTGGAGGTAAATTCGCCACCTCTTTCAGACCTCAAAAAATTGATTTTCAAATCCATTTCATTCTCAACCCTAGCTTTAAATTCCTTAAATTTATCTAATGCATTGATTTTTCTCTAAGAAAAGTAACCCATGTCATCCTACAATAATCATCAATCAAAAGCACAAAGTACATGTCACCTTGTAGACTTCTCACCCTTGTGGGACCACAAAGACCTATATGTACTAATTCCAATAGTATCGTAGCAGATTGTTCCTTTCCCTTGAAACTATTCCTTGTTTATTTTCCAAATTGATAAATCTTACAAAAAACATTGATAGGTTTTGTGATTCTTGGTAGACCTATCACTACATAATTGAACTAATTCTTGCCAAATTATCAAAATTCGCATGACACATCCTCTAGTGCCATAACCAACTATCACTAATCTAATACATAAAGCAATATCCATCAACACCCTTAAGCTGATAAATGTTTCCATCTATTCTCTTTCTAGTAGTAATTACAATTTCGAGCCCTTTTTTGCTCACATATTTCATCCTTAAGCACAAGATTATATCATTTGTTACACATTTTTCCATCACTCAAAAGGTTGTGCTTTAAACCCTTAATATAATAAACATTGTCAATATTATTCTTTCCATCAAAATTGAATGAACTTATTCCACAAATCTTAGCTCCTAAATCATCTCCAAACTTAACTAATCATCTTGTTGGTTATTTTTCTTGCAGCTTTCAACCCTAAGGAGAAACACAATTCCTTAAACTAGGGGATTCAATATTTAGGACAAGGAATTTGCACTATCAGGTTGAAGACAAGAAAATCCAACAAACAAGGCTATGAGGGCCTTCTACACTTTGAGCTCCACAAGACTCAGGAGGGTGTTCCTAATTGTAGGTCCAAGCATATGATAAACTTGTCAAGCAACAAACTACAGACCTATGAAAGTAGATAGTTCTCAGATATATGAGTAATGGGTATTGTAAATTATACAAGGTTCAAGCATAATCCAATTTGCATTGAGCATTGATGAGAACAAATAATTTAGATATCCTCATCTCAAACACATAGAGGCTCATAAGGTGAAATTCTCTCAAATTCAGCCTCTGTAATCTTTCAAATATCATGAAGATACATGGAACATATATATAACTTAAACAAGCAAGTAAACATCAAAGTAAAAGTACTTAAATGATTTAGATTGTTTTTTAAAACGGTTTGGGTAATATCATAGATCAGTGCCTAATCCTAAGGCTTGGAGTCAAAACTAAGATCATGAATGCAGATTTAAACAATAGTTTACTTCAAATTAGTGTCCCCATAACAATTAATGCTTTGCATTAATTGAAACCTCTCATATTACTATATAATCATACTTAAAGATCCATTTCATTCCCTCATACCCATAGTAATTTGCATACAAAATTTAATTCTTAACTTGAAGAAACCCATACATAAATCACACAACTGACAAGAGATTGCAATGACAAATCAACATATTCTTGAGATATTTAATCTATATGCAATTTGAGAATACAAAATGGAGATAACTTCTACAATATTTTTATTTATTTGCTCAAACTAGTTGGCACTCTCATAAAAGTCTATTCATTCATTTACTGTAAGCAAAACCCCAATTCTCAACTAAGCATCCTCTATTTCCTCCCCCTAAATCAAAGGTTCATAACCTATACAAATGAGAAAGAATGAGGATAAGAAGAAGAAGCAGCCCTAAAATTCATCTATGGATAAAACCTAGATCCTTCATCTTTTGTTGATTTGTAACTAACCTTTGCTTCTAAGGAAACTTCAATCTGCACCTTTCTTCTATGTTTTTCTTACACTCATTTGATTATGCAAAAAAAAAATCACCTTCCTTGTGAAAAACCTCACTTCATTTACCCTGCAGTGAAAATGGTTTTTTTCTTCCATGAAAATCCTCTTATTCTACAGGTGAATTTGTTTTATCTCTCCATGAAAACTCTTTTCCCAACAAATAATATTTGTGTCCTTTATAATGAATCCCTTTAATTTCTAAAATCCACTGTGCTGCATAATATTTTCACCTGTGCACTTTTATTTTAATTTTCAGCACTTCAAAATGTGAAGGTTCTACATTTTCGTGAAATATCTTATTTCATTTTCCCATCCCTCACCACAAAATTTTACACTTTATTTACCCAAAATTTAAAAATTGTTTTTACTATGTGAAGAATTTAACTATTTAAAATGGGCAATAAAAGGCATATTTACCATTTTATTTTACCTTCAAATTATTCCTCAACCTTTTAATTTTTCAATCAAGTAATAAAATAATTACCCGTGACTTTACATTTCCCCTTTTATCAGTGAAGGCTTTTAAATTTCTAGTAAAGAAGCTTTTGATTCATTTCACTTGGGTAATAAAATTTTATTACCCATGCACATATATTTCACTTTTATCTGCCCAGCACCAAATAAAATTTTATTTGTGAAATCATTTAATTTACCCTTAGGCCATAAACTTTAAAAAAAAAATCCTCTTAGCCACTAAGGTTTTTACTGGGCATTTCACACTTTAAATACTCTATCTTCTCACCTTGAAAAGTTTCATTAAAATATTTCCACAAATCCTTCTCTCCACACCAGCAACTCTTCACTCCTCATTGCTAAGTTTACCTTTGCACATCACTAATGCATATGAAAAGCTAATATTTAATAGTGATGCATGATAGGTTATATGGAATGACTTTGAATTGCACTTCACCTTTTACTCTCCAATGATTTACTTCCATAGCAACAAATAAAAAAAACTTATTTGTGAAAACTTACTTTGGATAGTTACCATCATGCATCTCTAATGCATTGTAAAAAATGAAAAACAAATAGCGATGGAGAAAGCACATCACCACCAATCGTGGATTTGAGGAGAGAAAGACATGAGATAACAATGATGAGAAAAAGAAAAAAAGAACCATCATGCATCGCTAATTAGTTGAGGAAAAGCTGAAACAAATCAGTGATGCGCAATATTCATTTGAATTGGGGCCTATTCTTGAATGAACAATGGTAGCATCTAACAAATGTTTATAGTAGTCAACATGCACTTTATCTTCTTCCATCAAAACTATGCATACAACTTTCAATTCATTTTTTCCCCATTTATCCATAGTTGGGTCATTTTTCTAGATGAAAGGGCATTCTTGCAGCTACCGACAACAAAAACTCATCTCAAACATGCTTAAAATCCCTTTCCAAGCATTGGTAATGGTCAAGATAAAGCATGGGGCAGAAAAATTGGACCAAATAGAGCCTCCAAAAATTAGCTGGAAGACAAAAGACGTTATTACAATCACTAGCTGTAGAAAACCTTCCTTATTTTCCTGTGCCATTTCTTTTGCATTTAATTCCTTAACATCATAATTTTCACTCAAATATTTCATTGTGCAACACCCACAATCCCACAAACATCTTATTCCATCACTGCCTGGCCTCCATCGCGTATCACGAATGCTATAAGAAAACTAAGATACATATTAGCGATGTGCGATGTGGAAGATATAAGATTGCCCATCGCTAATAGGATGTGGAGAAAGATAACAAAATTTGTGATGGGCGATGAAAAGAAACTACCATCGTTGATTGCTAATTCAAATGGGAAAGATAAACCCAAAATAACCACCAGTGGTGCAGCCATTGCTCTGAAAGCCATGTCTGAGCTAGTCAAAAGCAAGAATTCAACTTGCTTTGATAGAAAACATTTAGAAATGTATTCTATTTCTATCCTAAATGCATTTTTCACATTTTCACAACATTTAAAATATTTTAAATATTTTAAACATTAGTATTTGAAACATTAGAAAAATTTCAAATTTCAATTATGACTATAGGCCAAATAGAGAAATTTCACTGTGCAGAAATAGTGACCTCTAGAGCCAATATTTTTTGCATGTGGCCATTAGAGAAAACCCATTTCCTCAAAACTTTCCTCGTTGAAATATTTATAAGACCTCCTTTGTAAACTAACCCTTGGGATGTGTTCACCACACCCAAAATGCATTAAAATAATGCATCATATGACCTCCTTTTTTGATGAAAATGGAGTTGTAGATGTTTTAGAACAAAACAAGAAATGGATTGTCCCTAGAATTTGAAAATTTGAAACTTTTTTGGACACCAATTTCAACCATGTTGCAGTCAGCAACACATTAATTAGCCCATCAAAACTCATCTAGGAACCACAAAAGTGAACATGCATGTAGATATTTGAACCAAAAATTTGTTGCAACAAACGGCTTGGAAAAATTCATCTTGAGGTGCAAGATATTAAATGCCAAAGGGGTGCACTCAGACATTTCTACAATTTCACATATCATTAACCAACTTGAGCACACCAAGTCACCTCCTCGAAAAATTATAAAATCACCTCCTAGGAAGCTACCACTGGAAACACTAGGTCATTTAGGTTCATTAAGTGTGTATTCAAGAGGTCTTTCCTTGAATCCATATTCTTCATAGGATGTTAAGGGTCAAAGTTGACCTCCCTGAAACATTCAGATGTCAAAATATGACAAATTGCCTTTGCTTTTGACCTAGTAAAAATATCAAACTTGATCTTGTGGCTTTGAAACCAAATCAAGAAGCATATGAATATGGGAGGAATGTAGAGTACCAATCCATTTGTCATGATGATCATCCAGCTATGAAATATCCACTTGAACAAGAGGCCACTTCATAGAACTAAGAGTTCACAAACAACAAAATAGTCCCAAAACCCTCCAACTTTGCATTTCAAAACCTTTCCAAAACTCATTAGAGGAGGCTAAAATTGAGCAAGCATGTTCACATTTGACAAATGTATGCACTCACCAAAGGACTTGGCATGAAATTCAACTAGCTCTAAATTATGACCCTCCAAAGTAGGTCACCGGGTATAATTTTTAGGTGCACTTTTGAGTGTGCAGATCTTGAACTTTTTCAACATGGGCACTTAAAATTTTGCAAATTTAAAGGTTCCATCATATCCATCATAATTTTCAAGTTTAACAAACTTACTTTTGTCTCCAGTCACGTGATTAGAGTAGTTGTTATCGACAACCTAGTAATTCTTATCTTCTTTAGCATGGAAAGCAAATACCAAGGTACCTTCAACCTTATCCTTCATCTCTAGAACACTTTCCTTCACACACCTCTTATGGTTAGGAAAAATAGATTCTTCTTTTATAGCCAAAAAAAAGCATTCATCATCATTAAAATCTCCATAATTAGATTCATCATCAAAAATACTAGCATCTTCTCTAATGTACTAGGCTCTTTTAATTATCTTTCCTTTATCTTCCTTATTCTTATTGTTTATAGCTCTTTTTAAACATCTTGAAGTATAATGACCAATACCACCACAACTAAAACATTTGAAGGGAAGTTTTTTTGGATATGGATTCTAGTGTTATCACTGATGGCAACCTAAGTCATTGATTAATCCACACTTCAGCATCTGACCATACTGGAAGATAGAGTAGAGAACAAGGTATCCGACTAAAGTTGAATCTATCGAGTAGTTTGCATTACCAATTTATCAGTTTTAGTTGTGGATCTCAAGGAAGGTAATTGGGTATATGAAATGTCTTATTCTTAATTTTTAAGTTGTTGCATCAATTGGTGTACGAGTTAGGAGATCCAATCATTCAATTTTTTGTTCAACAGTGCTAGAAGGTTGACTAAGTGAATGTTTGGTGTTGCAAATGTTTAAGGTGAAATTGTTTGGAGTATTTTAATATTGGATTTTTTTTTGGGTCCTAACTATGCAATGGCCGACTATGGTGGATGCGCATTAAATGTTACTCATGATTTGAGCCGACAACTAGAAAATATTTTCTACTTTATTGAAGCCAACATATAGCGATTGAATTCTTGGTGGGGGATATATATAAGATTGGTTAATTCATTTTGGTGTGTATGTGTTAGTTTTTTATATGTTTTGATGTGTGTGTGAATATCAAAAGAGTATTTGAGTGATTTTCACTTATGTAGAAGAGGATTTAGTGAAGCAAATTAAGGCAGAGTAGAGCAAAGTGTAGAATCTGATAGGTCTAGAATCTAATCTATGACCCTAACTGGAACTGCAACCAATAATTTGTAGATGTTATCTTCTCAATTCAACCTTTTGATATAATCCAAATCTTTATAAGGTAGTGAGCCTTCCTGATTTTGAGCAGTGGGATCTAGGTAGTGCACCTGAATGCAAGTGCATTCCCATTTTGTAAAACACTTATATTTTGAGTACTCAAATTGTGGATTGACCTCCACCGTGGTTTTTCCCCTAACGGGGTTTCCACTTAAAAATCCTTGTGTTATGGTGTTGTGGCTTATTTTTCTTTGTTCATGCATCTTTTTTTTTTAACAGAATGTTTTAGGGACTTCAGATAAAAAAAATTAATAAAGTTAAAAATTGCACAACATTGATTCACCCCCCTTCTGGTGTTGCTTAAGTCAACAATTAGTATCAGAGCTAAGTTCCTTGGAAGAAGTTTAACAGCTTGAGGTGGATCTTGGAATGTAATGGACTCTGGTAGTCTTCAGCAATAGCTTTTGGTGGCACTTGATGATCTTGATTAGTGTAAAGTAGAAGTTTGAGAATTGAGAGAAAATCTTAAGGATGCTGAGAAATTCATTCAGAAGTTGAAGGATCATATTATTAAATACAAGGAGAAGAGAAAGGATCTTTGTGATTAGATAAAGCAAAAGGAGAGAAAAAGCATGGATGATGTTCACCTGAATCAAACCTTGAAGGAAATAACTGAAGAATGTGAAAAGCTTGCTAGAGACAATGCTACCCTAAAGCATGAGATGGAATCTATGGCGATGAAGATGACTAAGGAGATTAAATAAAGAAACAAGAATGAGGAAAATATTACCTAGTCCCTAAAAGAAAGATCTGATGAATACAATAGAATTAATGGAGAATTCATTCAATTAGAGATTAAACTACAGCAATCTAGAAACAATGAAGAAGAGCTTGAAAAATAGATTGTTATCCTTAGGTATGAACTTACTACTGCAAATGGATACAAGGAGAAGTTCAAGATTGGCTCAGTTAAGCTTGATGAGTTGACTCAAGGATAGAAGAATGGAAATAACAAGTGAGGTCTTGGATATGAGATAGGAGAAAGTTTTGGATCTAGACAAAGGAATTTTAGGCAAGGTAATCAAATGAACAAAGAAAAAAGGCATCTAGTAAGACAACCTAATGCTCAAAATTTTAATGAATATTGTTTTGCTTGCAATAAATATGGTCATATGACTGATCAATATAGAAGTAAAATGAAATCAAGTGATCCATCATTCTCCGGCCAGTGTTTCAATTGCAATAAATTTGGTCATTAGTCAATTGAATGTAGAAATATGTCAAACAACTCTATCAATAGAAGGAATGTAAAATGTTATACCTATGAAAGATTTGGGCATATTGCTAATCCATGCAGATGGAATGACTAGTCTGGAAAAGGAAATGTTGTGTGTTTCAATTGCAACAAATACGGTCACATTGCAAGATTCTACAAAAAAAAGAATATGGATAGAAGAGTTCCAACATACAAAGGGGGAAATATGCAGAAAGATGATAAAGGAAAAGGGAAAGTGACTGTGGATGAAATAAGAGATCAAATGAAGAAGACATTGGTGAAGAAATGTTCCTCTGTTGCAGGAAATGAGCCAACACCAGAACCTACTTCTGGTAATTCCTCTGGGAATTAGTTTTAGGCCTCTAGCCTATGGGGAGTTGTCAAGAAAATCTTTCAAACCCCCTATTGCTAATTGACACCGAGATGTAGATGAGTGCAGTACAAATTTTGTTGGAATATTTGGAAAGGATATTATGCTAAGTTTAAGGTCTACAGAAGTTTTTGTTTGATGACTAAGAAAAAGGGGTATCCATCCATAAGTTAGGGAAAAAATAATTTATAACAACAAAATTTAGGTGTGCGAGGTATAAAGGAAACTTGAAACCCTTATTTTCCACTTTGTGTCAAAGAAAAGAAGAAGGAGAGCACCTTGCATCAGAATTTTGAAAGCGTGAGGATAATTCAATGGCAGAAACCTAATCCATCAGGTACTTTGGTAGTATTGAGAAATTTTAGTCTAATTTAGTGTGTGGTTGAACTTATTTTCATGTGTATGGAAGGAAAAATTGAACAAATCAAAGGAATGATAAAACTAGATGAGTATAGCAGTGAGAAAATTAGAGATGAAAGAAACATGTTGCATGATGAATTGAAATGGTTGAAAGAAGCAAAACACAAAAGTTTGGACATCTAGAGTGAATTTCCCTATTTTTTAAACACAAAAATCATTGAGTTTATTTTGGATAGATTGAATGATGATATTTTGACTTTGGATAAACCTTACCATATCTCAAAAGAAGTGATTGCAGTTGTAACTGGGTTATGCAAAGTTGGGGATGTGCTAAGGAAGAAGTCAATTCAAAATAATGAAGTCGAAACCCTAACTAGAGTAATTGGATATCAAAGGAAATTGATAATATCCACGATTAATGATTCAATGACAAGGTACATTGCACACAGAATATCCTAAAAAATATTTTTCAAAAACAGAGAAGGTGCAACTTCAGCAGGTGTTGTTTACATCTCACACAAGATGATAATGGAAGATCAGGATTTTGATCTTTGCATATTGTTGAAAGATAAATTGATGGAGAATGTGCAATTGAAAAAGGAGACAGGCTACTCTTTTAGGTTTGGAACTTTGGTTATATGCCTTGTGATGTATTTTCTAAATTATTTACCCCTAAATATCAATGTAATATGGAAAGAGAGTGAACCAATTTGCAAGCAGATTTACATATACTCTAATAATTTGGAAAACTGTGATCAAGTGTATGGAAGTTTCTTTAAGGATTTTCTAAGGAAGTTTGGATCAATTGGTATTTCCATTTTAGTAAGAGCACTTGAAGTTGATTCCTCCTCTGATGAGATCGAAAGAAAGAAGAAAAGAGCAAAATAAATTGTTGTTTGTACTCCACCAACATGCAAGACTCCAAAAGTTGAAGGGAAAGGAAAAGAATAGGCGATTGTGGACATACTAGATGAGGAATTTGATAAGGAAACTAAGGAAACCCTAGGGAAAGAACTAGAAATAGTTGAATTAGAACAAGAAAAGGCAATGGTAGAAGGAAGTGAAGAATGCATGATTTAACCAGAGAAGAGCTAATGTAGCTTATTCATGAGGAAGATGGAATGCAGAAGATTACAAACATGTGGTCTATCGGACCTTCATATGAGGAGTTTATCTTAAGCATACTAAGTGCTCATTTTGTGCACAATCATATTAAGTTGGAGAGTTTGCATAATATGTTTCCAGAAGAGATAATTGAATGCATCAAGGAAATCATGGACTCTAAGTCTCAAAATAAGGAAGAAGAAGTGATAGTACACATGAAGAAGCAGTACATATTGTCCATTACCAATCTAAAAAAGCACATAAATCTACTAAGGAAATGCATAAGCATAGAAAACAACATTTATAACTATTGTCTTTGATGGCCTCATGCAATCAACAAGTACAAAGAGAAGCCGAAACAAATTGAAACAGAACTAAACAATATTGGACAAAACTTTAACATGTTTTAGGATCAAGATGGTACAATCAGGAAAAGGATTTAGGAATTGCAAATAGAGCATACAAGTGTTCAAAACACCAAGAATAGGGTTGTTGACACCTTTTGGAAAGTGAAGAACATAACCAAATGTAGGTTGGAATAGTTGATTGAGACATTGAGGAAAGGAGAAGTATTGGAAGAAGCCTTCACCATTCTAGAATCCCTTATCAAAATTATCAACCGGACATCTGAAAATAACAGCATGAACATAATCATTGGGATTGTAATGGAAGCATGGAAGAAGTTTCTTCTTAATATGAAGGAAAAGTACAAAATAATCTTCAATTAGCAGTTGTATTTCTTCAAATTTTTGAATCTGTTTTGCATAAGTTTTTTGTTACACTTCATAAGGGGAGAAATAAAATATTTTATTATCTTTTTTTCAATGATTTCAAAGGGGAAGAGAGAACAGTGAAAAATTCCAAGTTATCAAAATCAAGGGATTTTTGTTGATTTTTATTGAGTTTTGTCACCTATGGAATTTTGAAGTTTTGAAGGTTCCAACACTTAGTCATTTTTCACTCAGTGTTTCCATCAATCCAAAGAGGGAGATTGTTGGCATATGGTTTCTAGTGTTCTCATTGATGGAAACCTAAGTCATTTACCTAGTCTGCACTTCAGTATTTGACCATACTAGAAGATAAAGTAGAGAACAAGGTATCTAGTTGAAGTTGAATTTGTCAAGTGATTTGCATTACCAGCTTATTAGTTTTAGTTGTGGATATTAGGGAAGGTCGTTGGGTATATAAAATGTCTTATACTTGAGTTTTGTGTTATCGCATCAATTGGTGTATGAATTAGGAGATCTGATAATTTGATTTTCTATTCAATAGTGCTAGAAGGCTGACTAAGTGAATGTTGGGTGTTGCAGATGTTTAAGGCAAAATTATTTGGATTATTTTCATATTGGAGATTTTTTTTGGGTCCTAACTATGTTATGGCCGATTTTGGTGGATGCACATTAAATGTTACTTATGATTTGAGCCGACAACTAGAAAATACTTTCTACTTTATTGAAGCCAACATATAGCATCCTTGGTGGCGGATATATATGAGATCAGTTAATTCATTTTGGTGTGTATGTGTGAGTGTACTATATGTGTTGTTGTTTGTGTGAATATCAGAAGAGCAGTTAAGCGATTTTCACTTGTATAGAAGAGGATTTAGTGAAGTGAATTAAGGTAGAGTAAAGCAAAGTGTAGAATCTAACAGAAGGTCCAGAATCTTATCTATGAGCCTAACCAGAATTGTAACCAAGCATTTGTAGATGTTATCTTCTTAGTTCAACCTTTCGATGTAATCCAAATCTTTGTAAGGTAGTGATCCTTCCTGATTTTGAGCAGTGAGCTCTAGGTAGTATGACTAAATGCAAGTGCATTCCCATTTTGTAAAACACTTATATTTTGAATACTCAAATTGTGGATTGACCTCCACCATGGTTTTTCCCCTAATAGGGTTTCCACATAAAAATCCTTGTGTTATGGTGTTGTGGCTTATTTTTCTTTGTTCATGCATCTTTTTTTTTTATTGAATGTTTTAGGGACTTGAGAGAATAGATTAATAAAGTTAAAAATTGCACAACACTGATTCACCCCCCTCTTAGTGTTGCTTGAGTCCAACATAGTTTACCTTTGTACTTATTGGTCCTCTTTTTCATATTTCTCACAAAATTAGCTTCCACATCACCAAGATCTTATCCATCTGAATCTTCAACCTTCTCTAATTTACTAGCCTTGAAAGCAGTCTCTACTTTTGTATCATTCTTCAAACCAATTTTTCTCATTTCAAATGTTGTTAGTGTACCAATCAACTGATCTCTAGAATTATCATCAAAATCTATAGTTTCCTCAATAGTAGATACCTTTTCACTACAAAAATCAAGAAGAGATCTAATAACTTTCTTCACTACTTTAGATTCTTTAATTGTTGCACCAAGACATCTCATAGAACTAATTAGGTCATCAACTCTTTGTATGTAGACTTTAATTGTTTGATTCTCAGACATTTACATCATTTCAAATTGTGCCTTCAATTTCTATAACTTTTCTTGTTTGACCTTTGAGTCTCCTTCATAAATGCTTTTTATCTTATCACAAACCTCTTTAGCTATCTTTAAACTCATAACTTTGACTAGTTTAGTTTTTGAAAGATTATTTATAATAATAAATCTTGCCTTACCATTGATCTCATGTGCCTAATCTCTGCACTTGTACTTGGACCATTTGGAGATAGATTATATGCATTCTAAGCCTTTTCAATCTCATACCCTTGAGATGTCATAAATCCTTACATCTATTCCTTCCAAAATGTATAATCTATGTTATCGAATCTAGGGCATTCCAAAGTAACCTTGTTTTCCATCCTAGATCTACCTCAAGCAATTAATCTTTTTTCCAAAGAACCTACTTTGATACTAATTATTGAATGAACAAGACAAATGAGAGGATGAGTAAATCAGTTGTAGCAAATTAAAACATTAAAACCCTTAACAGTAATTAGATCCACATGCATTCATCAAACCCAAGTATTCTATTAGTGTGATTAAACATGAAAAGTGGATAATATAAAATGAAATCACATCATGTACACAAGAGAACACTAAATTTATGTGGAAAACCCAAACAAGGAAAAACCATTACGAGGATTAGCTCACAATATAAGTAATAGCAAAACTGATACAAAAGGGCTAACTACTAGAATAGGACACACTACCCAAAAGGGATCAAAACTAAGGCTCATTGCCACAAAATAATACAAGAAGATAGAAGATAAGTGCTACACAAAGAATACTTCTCAATGTAACAAGGAATCCACCACAATTTCTTGCATACATTCATAATCTTGTATGAAATATTTTGAATTCCTTCAACTCACTACCTTCAAGAACCCTAACACTAAAATTCTCACTACTCTACTCAAATTTTCATCACACACATTACTCACATCAATCTCACATCTATCTTATTTCTCTTTTGCATCTCACAACACTATTACACTTATTTATATCAACCTCATCCTCAAAAACCTTCTCCAATATCAGGAACTATCCATTACACTTACAAATTCAAAATAGGTTGGCACCTAAACATTCCCACCATGGATATCAATGAGGGAAACCTAGATAAATCCTTAATTAGGACCCAAATTGATCCCCACACACTTTCATAAGCTTGCATGTAGTGATAAACAAAAGTTCAACCAACACCATAATCATTAAGTACACACTTCCTTAAATTAATCCATTATTTTTAGACAACATAATTCACTTGAGCACAATCTATAACAATCCACAAGATACTTAAGATTCATCAAACACTTCATCCAGGCTCACATTATACAAATACTTCATCTCAAAACAACCGGTAAACCTTATTCACACAGTGACAAATGAAACTCACTCTATACTACACAAAATCAAGTGAAATCTTGAATACACAAAGATATAAGCATTATAAGAAACTTCCAAAATCTGTATATCTTGAAGCCAGACAATGGAGAAACATGCAACAAATGTGCATTTCTCCTAGGCCACATAAAACATCACTGAAAAACTAGTTCACATACTGATGAAAATATCTCACACTATACAACAATCTAGAAACCAAAATTCTTAATATAGAAACCTCTAATAACCTTGAAAAACATATCAAATCCACATAAGCATAGTCTCAACATGGAAGAAACATAGAGCATAATATGAGAGCACAAACTAACCTCTTGCAATTAAATTTTCTTAGAAGCACTTGGAAACCAAGTACCAGAGACATCATCTCAACTTATTACTTCATTCCAACTTGTCTTCAGACACTACAACAAGATAGTTCCATGTACTCACAAAAATTTGCCAATATATCAACTACACATGCACAAGTTGAAACAACCTTTTTTCTTCTTTTTCATAATTTTCTTAGTATCCGCAACATCTTCATCATGCAACAACTTCCTTAACACATATTTGACATCAATGAAAACATGAATCAGTAGACTTCCTATTGACATCAATGGTAATGCCTTCGTACTTGTAACAATATCCACATAAAAAGTGCTTCCAAATGAATCATAAATTTGAATCATATCATTATCCATTTTTTTGGTATAAATCATATCACAAGAGAGAGATATTATAATGGACAACTTAAATACCACAAACTAAATATTCTCTAAATTTATGAAATGATTGAAAAATTAATATTCCAATTATCATAGTTATTTATCCATCATTTTGGTATTAAGTTATACTTTAGATGTTGGTATGTCCAAACTGATTTGTATATTGGAATAGCTTGGGGGTAGCAAGGAAACAAGTTATATGGTATATGGCATTAATACAAGTTTACACAAGTTCATATAATTATGTAATCTATTATTGGAAGTGCATCCTTCCATGCCTTTGTTGATGATTATCCAATCATCTAAAGATAACTCTTATGTTTCCTTTGCATCAACCATTTTAATCTTGGTTAATTTATTTTTTCTAACTTACAAATGTAGCATCATAAATTGTCAGCCTTGAAAATTTCACACTAAGTTTTTTCCCCCCTAAATTATTGATCCTACTTGAGTCTCTAATTTCCTAAATTATGCAATCTATAGCCCATTTGTACTGCTTTTTAAAAAATCACAAGATTTGAACAAATGCATCCAACTATTGTTTTTCCCTGAACACTTAATGTCTTGAAGAATAGGGCTAGGACTGATTCAGCTAGAGCAAATGGGTCCCCATATTTTGTTGGGGAAAATTTTTGAACATGTTGGAGTGGCCATTTTAACACTTAAAACCCAACTTGCAAAGGTTGGCTATCAGGATCTTTTTTAAAAAAATTTGAATAACCCCTATAAATACCTAGTCCTTTCACCATTTCAAACTAGAAAGAAGTAAGAAGGACAATTCATGAGAAAGAATTATTATCAAGAGCAAGTAAAGAGGAAAATTTCAAAGCATCATTAAAGAAATTCAAGATCCAAGCATCATCTTAAAGTGTATGTGTTTTCATGTTATCATTTTAACATTTTTTGTGAAGGCTAACCCCTTTTTTAGGTCTCTAAAGAAATTCAAGTAATCAAGAAAGAAAGATCCAATACCTTGAGGTGATTTGTATGAATTCAATCCTTCAAGGAAGCCATTGAAGGGTGGTGAGTTGTAGCACTTTGTGATTTCATCATTCCTTCCTATAAATTATCATTTTATCATTGGAAAATTACCATTTTGGAAGTGGAAACACTTACACGGGGTTTGACTAAGGAAAGCCCCTAAATGACACAACATGTCTTCTCTTTGTGAATATGTTGATCTTAGGATTGAAGAGGATTAATAAATATTGATGAAAAATTTCTCATTGTTGTATTTTAAGTCATACATCTTGTCAACTCATAGAAAATCACTTACAAAATTATTTGATACTATTTTGACAACTCAATAAGAAAACATAGGAGTCTCATATCTAACACTAGAGGACTACAAAAGTTGATCAAGACACCCTTATAAGGACACATATGCCCCAGGGAACCTATGTGCTCCTATAGGGGTTGAAACCAATTTTTTTGGGTATTTACATAGTCCTCTGCACTTCCCATATTTTCCTACAAACTATTGTTTTAGTTCTTTTATGATTATGATCTTCCATTTCTAAGGCTCAAAAGGATCAAATATAAGTCTATATGACTCACCTTTATCCTTGGAAGTCAATCTAAACACCATGCTGATTTGCATCCTAATGTACCTTTGAAAAAGGAGCAAAAAGCAATCCTAGGTTTTGACATTAAATTTAGGTTCCCCTTTTTCATATGTTACATTTTGGTGAACTCAACATTTTGACGTCAAAAACCTTCTAAAATTGGAAGTCTTTCAAACCCTAGATCTAGCTTTTTACATTGCATTTTCTTGCATTGTTCATTTAGGGTTTCATTTTTGCATCATAAAAGGTTACGAAAGTCCAAAAAATTGGATTCCATATTGTATAATAGGTTGTAATAGAATTAATTTTATCCATTTAAGATCATATTTATATTCAAATTGCATTCATTAGATCAATAAAATTGTTCATTGCATCCATTTAGGCATCTTTCATTTAGGTCAAAAAGTGAAAAATTATATTGTTTTGTTTCAAATCATCGTTCTTAGAATTTTGCATCTTGGAATCAGTCAATTAGTGCATCTTAGATTTGAAACTTTCATTCAAAATTGTCATTTATTGTTCAATAATTTTCAACATTATTGCAACCTTGCATTTTAAGTTCAACAATCATAAATTGACCAAAATCTAGAATAAAATTCATTGTCAAACCTATTTGCACACAAAAATAGAACCAATATCCAATCTAATAAACATTTAATTTTTCATTTTTCTAAACCCCTTTCCAAGACTTAGATGCCCTAGGGTGATTTTATCCTAGAAGAAGTGGCTCAAAAAAAACTTTTGCATAGTCTTTATCTTTGTATTCTCTATATGATTCTACTTACAAATATCTAATTTGAAATTCTAGAAGTGTTATTTCATGCTAAATAAAGTCTTTTAAGAGGCCTAAGAGAAATAAAATTCTAAAATTTGATGCAATTTTTATCAAAATATATTACACTTATGAATATTTTACTCATACCCATAGGTGTATGTTGGGTCTAATATAATAACCTATATTTATTAAATATTTCTTCTTCAACTAGTTTGATTATGTTGAAAATAAATGCATTCTCATAAAATGCCTCATTTTTGTTTAGTGTAAGGGTTTCAAAATGCATTTTTTTATATGATCGTATTGAATGATGTTACATAACAAGAAATGGATAAGATAGAACCTCCTTACTATAAATAATGGAGTGCTTACAAAAATCATCAATAATGTAAGTGAAGGACAAGGATGGAAGGAACCAAACCCATACTAAATTTTACCCTTCCCATATCCAATCATATGAAAATACCTTAGGAAAGGAATTGTATCATCCAAATATGCTCTCAATGCACCATAATTGGTAAATCAGAAGAGAGATGTAACATAAATCTGAAGTCTCTCTAGTGGTTAAGAAATAATTCCCCAAAATTATAAGAACCACATTAAATAAACTCAACTAACCAAGGATACAAGATATCATCAAACCAATTAATAAAATAGGAATTCAAGGAAGGCCACAAAGAAGAAAAATATGATTTTTTTCTTCAAAGAGTCTAGAACTGAGGGTTGCCCCTTTCTAGACCAAGTAACCTATATTGAAATGTTAGTTTGTCTATGACCTTCTTATATTATCAAGTCCTTCCTATTGTCACCTTTAACCTTCCTAATTTCACTCCTAGCCTTCCTATGGGCATCGTATTATAAGGCAAGTCACCCCTAGTAAAATAGGTAACCCACAAATAGTGGAAATGTTCTTGAATAGATAGCAAGCCTATTATACTCCTATAAATTTTTCAATGAACTATGGATGGTCCTCTATAAGGCTAAAAACCTTCTCCACAACTAAAACTAAATTCTAACATCTCAAGGAAATAAATGAGGCATGAAACCAAAACATGAATAAAAGGCTATACCATTGCAAGCCTTCACAATATACATTAGAGGAAGCATAATATCCTTGATAAATGAGATATCAACAAAAAAATTGAAATTGGTTACACAAACTAATCATCGTGCAGAGGCAAAGGCTGCACTCATGAGTGTTAGATATGCAATTAGAAAGGGTTTCTCCATATTTTGGTTGGAAGGCAACTCTATGAATATCATAAATTATTTATGTGGTATGCATCCCTTGAGTTGGAATGTGGATCAGTTAATAAATAATATGGTAATTATGCTACAATCTTGTGATGAGACCCATGTCTCTCACGTTTATAGAGAAGGAAACTTTCTTGCTGATTATTTTTTCCAATTTGACTATCAGCCTTAGTGAATTTTGCTTGTGGGAAGATGGATCGATCATTCCCGAGAATGATAGAAACATACTAAGAATTGATGGCATTGGATAAGGCCGTGATGCGGATTTTATGGCCTTGTACTTCTCCCCATATGGCACACTTTGTGTGTGTCTTATGGTTATTTCACTTTCTTCTAGGTATCTTTCACCAGGGTTTTCTCTGTTCTATTTGGGCTACCATGGGCAAAGACATATATTGAGTTGAGGCAGACTCCTATGGTGATATTCAAAGAAAAAAGAAGGTCTGGAACATTCTTCGTCATGGTAATTTCACTCCATTTTTGGAGAGATTGCATGCACATGACCCTAATGCCTCAGCCAAGTTCATCTCTTTTTGGCATTGTAAGCTTGTGATGAAAGGGATGGAGGTGGAAGTGAATGAAGACCTTATTGCCACCATTACAAGGATGTTGATTGTGGGAAGGAAATTTTTCAAAGAAAAAAAGAGAAATGAGGAGGTGATGACCTAATTTTTTAATGATGACGAGCAGAAGAATTTGGTCAAGTTGGAGAGTTGGGTTTATGATAGAACCTCTCTTAAGAAGATCTAGGCTAGGGTTGAGGAGGTGATGATGTACTATGTGATGCTAAAAGGAAGATTTAAGGCTCTTCTTGGTCACCATTTCACTCTTCTTAATCATTTCAGGCATGGCTTGTTTATTTCCTTTCCTTGTTTTCTTTTATCTTCATTGGAATTCTTGGTGTATGCTCATCTAAAGAATAGGAGGGCACCTATCCTCCATGAAGGGCTTATTTTTCTTATAATGGAGCATGTCCAATCTTTTACCCTGAATCTAGCCATCAAAGGAAAAGAAGAGATTTTAAGTTCTTTATCTAGGTCGTTGGATTCAAATTTCTCTTTGGATGAGGAGGAGGAATGGATTGAGGATGAGGATGATGTCTCCCTTGCAGGTGTGGCTTCAGCTTCAAAGAAAAGGAAGGTGGCAAGTTCTAAGAGTAACAGGGCTCCTAAGAGGTTGGCCATTTTTGGGAG
>VDFB02389511.1:0-10936 GCA_007258455.2 Sequoia sempervirens
TTTTCTTGGAGGGGTGTAGGGGGTTCGCTTGAACCCCCCTATTTTTCCCTTCTTCCTTTGCTCTCGCAATTTTCTACAAAATTTTTCCTTTCTGAGCTTGGGTTGAAGACGAAAATAGAATCAACTTCATAGAACCAACTGGATGATGGTAGTTCTTGGAATGAGCTATCAATAAAATCTAATTTTAATATATTTTTGTTCTATTATGTACATTTTTTAGTTTAATTAAACATAGGTTTTTCATCGAAAATCAAGCTCTTTGTTTTGCACATGTGGAAAAAAAGTAGATTATCAAAAAAAAATTCTGAAAAATATCTATGGACTAGATATCGATGTCCTTCATCCAACAAAAAAAAGGAATTTCGATACGTACAAAAAAATTGTGTCAGTGGTGGTTAATAGATTTGTCATTTGAAGTTTATACTCTTCTTGCCCATGCCCATGAAAATCCTACCAACAGTTGAGTCACTTGCAATGATATTTGCAAGTGCTCTCTACTTATTTTACCAGGTGCAACTACCTTCAATAGATATGCAATGAATAAAGAGTGGGTATGCTTTTCACCAGAAAGCAGAAAAGGCTAATTGACACCTACCCATAACCATGAAATAGATGCGATGACTTTAACTTGAAATGAAAGGATGCAAATAAATGATACAAATCCCACCTATTCCACACCCAAATGATACTCAGGAAAATAATGAACAACAAACCTCCTTTCAACAGATAACTTATTTTGAATTCAAAGCTTCAAGAATAACACATACGTACGTTTCAATATAAGAGGATAAACATGGAAGAGAAATTACAATGACTCAAAGTTCATCTACAATTTAAAGAGGACATTAATAAATGCAAAGATTTAACAATATCTCCTTTATTTCTTCAATGCTCAAAATATGAGTTCGCAGACTCAATAACCCTATACATCAAGATTGTGCAGAAAAGAGAAATATGCTGCTCCCTTCTTTCCCCCGAATAGCTGAAAAAAGACCCCCCTTTAGAAATATTTTTACATTAAATAAGCCTCCCTAATGAGACTCTTCAGTTCCTGTAACTGCTTCTTGAAATTAGATAATTCAAAAAAAATTTATGCCTTTCTCTTTCACATAATTGTTTCTTGATAACCTTCTACATTCCTTTCGCGGCATAGCTATCTTTATTTGAAGATAAAATTTCAATTACTAATTCAAAAGATATGAGTATTGGACAATATATTCATTAAGTTTGCACCCCCCTTTGGAAAATTTATCGCATGCTGCCTATATTATGTTATTTATTGAAATAGAAATTAGAGGAACATCTATGACCATAGATTAAAATCCTTCAGCTAGGTGCACAACATCAAGGGCTATTAGAATTTTCGCATCTTCGGAAAATTGCGATTTATCCATAGTAACAATTGAAAAATAATGCTATGCATACACTGCCTTGAATTAAAGTTGTTATGTCAATGAAAATCTCTTTTGCAACACATCTATGCATTTGCAACTTGTAACAACTCTTGCCATGAAGTGATCTTTTCTCCGGGTTTTCCTTTCAACGATCTTGAAATTATTTTTCTTTTGTATCAATCTTCTCCTATCTGTTGAAGGATATACACTGAACACCTTTGGTTCGCAATGCTTCAAGCAGGCCCATCCTTCCAGGATGTGAAGAGTGATATCCACCTAACAAACTGGCTCTAATATCCTCTAAAATTCTCTCAATTATTTCTTCTGCACGATATAAATTGGTCCTTGTGATACCTGCAGGACCTCTCTTGAACCATCCTACAACATATAATCTATTTATGTGTGAGGCATTATCTGGTTTACTTGGAATCAAGACGCGGTCCTTAGAATTTGGCACAATTCCTTTTCTCTAATCAATAGAAGGCCAAAACATTTCTAGCTTTCTAAAGAAGACAAAGTGAAGATCAAACTTGGAGTTGGAAATTTGATGGCAAGCCGATGAACTAACAACTTTACTAAACAACTCATATACACGTTCTTGACTTCTACTTAAATTTTTATTTCTTCTTTATCCAGTGATGAAGTTACTAAATCTCCCTCCTTTATATGCAGATTCACCCCTTGTATAGTTGTCAACATTAAGCACAAAATGTGCAGGTCCTACTCCAGGTTCTGTGTGGGGTTTCAAGGATTAAGCAGTTTGCCTAAAATCATTATGAAGACCACCAGATGTAGCCCCACTTTTCGAATCTAATAAACCTCCACCATATTTCTGGAGTTCTATTTTGTAGAGACTTGGATTCTCAACCGAATGCCCTTTCTCATCCTCAAGTGGTATATTCAAAATGAATCTTTGAGTACCACTGCATCTTCTCGAGCAGGAATATGTTAGATCATCCTTTAGAGTGATCGGAGAAGGCTTTCTCAGGCTATCACTAGAGGTGATTTGGAGGCTACACCTAGCAAAGCAACTTTTTCCACTATTTAGTATGGATGTAATCTTTGCAACATTCATACGTGCAACTTGATCATATTTAAACATAATCTGCTCACGCATTTGTTTAAATGCATCATGGTATTGTTGACTGCCTTGGTGTGCTTCAAAGCAGTTTCTTATAATGTTGAGTTTCTGAAGAAATAAACCAATTGAATGGGACAAGAAATCTAGAGGCAAATCCTCAAGAAAAGCTGCATGAAACAGTCTAGACAATCCCAAGCAAACTAATCCTGCAACATAATGGCAGTATTCATCATATTCCTCAACTAATTCTACCTCTTGATAGATAAATATTTCCATCCTTGCACCCATCCTTCTAGTTATTTCTTCAATTGCTTCTTGATATCTCTTTCGAAGCGCTAAAAAGACAGTAGACACATGATGAAATTGGTCCACTAGTTCTTTGTAGTCATTAACTCTGCATGAGAAGTGCCATGCAGGATCATATATGTGTTGATGGAAATTGGTCAAAATTGGTAGCTTTGTATCCACTGGAATACGCATATCATCCTCAACAATGTCAAGTCCACGAAGAACCAAACAGAAAATGCAAATAGCATTGCGAAGCTCGAATCCCAGCTGCGAAAGAATCCATGAAGGAATACCTGATTTTTATGGTTCTCAGTTTGGGCTTTAAACTCATCTTTATGCTATTGAAGTTTATCAAATGCATAACATGTGCAGGCGCGGGCCATGTCAAGAATACAAGTCATTGAGAATCTGCTTAATTCGATCTTCAGTTGCCATGGATGAGCAATGGGACCGAATCTGGCTTTGCATTTTGATCCAAGATTGTAGGGATCGCAGAGCTGTAGCTCATGAGATCTTCCTTTGAACAGTTTATGTGCTCTGATTCTTTCATTTTCCTGAGCTGCCTTTATTTTCAACAAATCCATTTTGTGGATACACTATGCGCACCTCACCAACTGCATTATCTTGAGAGTTTTCAAAGCCTTCTTCAATGTTTATTTGATTTATATCTAGGTACGATCATGATTTCCCATGAGAAGACATTTATTTGAGACGTTCTACCAGACCATCCACGTGCTCTTTCCTGTGTTGCCTATGGATTTTTGAGGCTGAGTTAACAAATCCATTTTATGCATTTGCATATAGTCACTAAGAAAAAGTTTCCAAAGCCATTTCAACGAATTCATTGTGCACACATGCCTTGATTATTGCATTGTGTTATGGAGGGAGGGAGAGAGAGAGAGAGAGCTTTCAAACCTAAGAGTTGGTTGCCTAAAGAGTTTTAAAACCTTGGAAACTTCCAACAACATGAAATTCATAACGTTCGAATATGAACTTTCCTTATAAATATTTTCAAAACAACCTCAGATAAATTCATGTTCCAAAATGAATATATTTACCCATTTTTACAACTTTTGATAAACCTAACTCCACGGAAAATATCGACTCTATGATGTCACTGAAAACATTCAAATTTTAATAAAGTCATTCACGTTTAAAACATAGGACCTTATAGCATGCCATCATATGCATTTTACCTCAAAAGGTAACTTGAAGCTGATCAGAGGACGTCAAATAGTACTCCAAAATTGTCCTTATTCATTTCTCCTAAAACTATACTTGGCTGAAAGAAAAAAATCTCCATATCTCCCACAAAATAGCTCCATTTGGAACAAAATTTGGACAAAATTTCAATGATACATCTCTGAGAAAAACCCAAAAGTTTTTTTGGTCCAACAACCAGAATCCAAGATTTTGATCAAGTTTGAAAATCATAGACGGGAAAATGTAAGGATTAAAATCTTGTAGACAGTGAAGTATTTTGGCATGAAAATTAGGCATATTTTGTGGAATAGGGTTAGGATCATTCCCATGAAAGGAAATTGCATCATCTCTATCATATTTTCAAATTTAATCATTTTTTGTGATTCCACATGCTTAAGGGTGAGTAAAGGAATGCATTAAAAAATTTTACAAATTTTCATGTTCAAATTGGGGGAATAACAGTCAGCAAGTAAACCTATGTCTAAATTGTAAGTGGTTTGACTTCAAAAAATAATTAAGAAAAAATTGTTTAAAATGTTATGAAACCAATTGCAAGTACTAGATATTGTAGTCACGAATCTAAATTAGAAATCATAAAATTTTATGCTTCATAGAAAAAAAATTGTGTTAGCCAATACAGGCCACTCTTTAAAAATGGTGTTTACTATTAAAAACTAGTCTTGGAAGGATATGGATTCAAAGGAAATGCAATTTTATTCTAAAAATGTTAAAATATATATTTAGAATCTATAGACAAAATGTCACAAATCACTAGTTTGCATCATTTTCAAATTCCTCATAGTTTAGCAAATATAGGTGCCCGAATGTGAAGATTAGTTAAAAAAATTTAATTCAATGTCCATTTTGGCCAAAAATTGTAAACCACTATTGTGGGATGACCCAAGCATAGTCAAACGACTAGTGGAAAGTGGGTTTGCGTGCACTTAAATAATAAAAATATAGGCAACACTAAGAAACAAAAATGTGTTAAAAATAATCAAAGTAAAGGGGGTTGCACACTGGATTAGATGTCACGAACTCAAGTGCCATGCTACACGACACGAGGAGACCAAGGGTGAAAATATTGCAACAATCCCAATAGTGCAAGCGAGGTGTTCAAACCTGTGACCTCGGCTTTGATACCAATTGTTGGATAGGCGGTTGTCGTTGCACCAAAAGATTGACTTGTCAATGCTCAATACAACTACCAGATTTATACAAGATCCAAGATCCATAGGAGGCAGTTAAGCCATGTCATGAACCCAAGATCCATGCTACACAACACAAGGAGACCAAGGGCCAAACTCTTGCAACATATTAGTGCATACAAATTTATCCTTTCTTCCCATTTTCACCTCATCTGTAGTAAAAGAAATGCATGGATCACATAGTTTTCTACCTAATTATTGTTAATGGGTTCAATATATGTTTCTTTTGTAATTTGTATCAACATAGTGATAATACAAATGAGTCATTTTATTTGGGTATTTTATTGTTTCCTTTTCTTATGACTAAATTCTCTCCCTAATATGTTTGATCTCCAAGTCATTTCAATTAGAGACCTCGGCTCTTATATCAATTGTTACATAGGTAGCTACTGTTGGACCAAAAGATTGACCTATCAATGCCTGATACAATTGCCAGATTTATACAAGATCCAAGATCTATAGGAGGTGGTTAAGCCATGTCATGAACCCAAGCACCGCACTGCACAACACAAGGAGAACAAGGGTGAAACTATTGCAACACATTAGGGCATAAAAATGTAGCCTTTCTACCCATTTTCACCTCATTTATAGTAAAATAAATGCATGGATGTCATAGTTTTCTACCTAATTATTATCAACATAATGATAATGCAAATGAGTCATTTTATTTCACAAGTTAATTGTTTCCATTTTTTATGACTAAATTCTTTCCTTAATATTTTTTTTTATCTCCGAGTCATGTCAGGGTGATCTGACAATCGGGTCATTTTTTATTGCCTCCGCTCACCCTTGTCTTGCACTAAGTGGGGGAAAGGGTGTTACGTAGCCCTGTCCTCGTATGACACTTGTCGTTGCCTCTTTTGGCTAGTCGATCACTTTCTATATATATATAAGAGAAAGCTTGGGATGTGGACGACATGCCTTAAGTTGGAGCGCATGTGACGTACTGAGTTATCTTTAGTTATTCCATTTTGGAGGAAATCCCTTATCCACGATGTCGTTTCATTCAGGAACATATGACTTGGCATAGGGATTTTCGAAGAAGCTCCCCTTTCTTCTTCATTGACTACTTTAAAGAAGATTACTCACAGCAATGGTGTTAAAAATCACTTTAAAGTGGGGGCATACATTGGAATTATTTTTTACATCCTTATGTTCTTTGTGTGATTTTCTTTCTTCTTTCAATGTGTTCTTTTCTTGGTGGTGTCATTGGGTTTGATTTCCTCTGAGAGCGTGATATTTCTTTGATTTTTCCTCTCTTGGAGACATTAGGCACGATGTTCCCTAAGAAAAGACCTTACGCGAATTAAGCAAAGATCCCTTTAAACAATCCTTTACATGCGTAAATGTTCTTAAGTGCTTAATGCAACTTGTTAGGCCTTGTGAAGCTCAAATTTTCATTTTGTGGCTCCTTATTGAAGTTATCAGAGGGATAGCTTTGGTATGGTTAGTATGATGAGAAGCCTAAACGTGGGAATGAATTTCTCATTGTACGGTGAGAAGATGATACAGAGGCATGGATTTCTCACTAAGCCACCCTTTTTGGATACTCACCCATTGGACAACCTGAAGTTTCGTTGCCTCAGAGTGAGCGTGCATTTTGGACAAACAGATGAGACTTGATCCACATTGTGTTGGAAAAATAGTCGAGGCTTGATCAACCTATTTTTCTTTTTCTTTTTGTTAGTCATTGACATTGTACATGTTTGTGTATCTTGATGCTGCATATCATACACCTTGTGTGTGTCCATATGTGCTTATATTGGATTGATGTAGGATCTTGGATCCTGGGGGCTTGGCTACCTCCTTGATCTTTATCATTCTATACCATCGACATTGGTACACTTGGACCCCTCTTGGAAATGTACTTTAGTGTGAGTTTGAAGCAAGTTCCTCGTCTCACTAAAGTGGGGGATAAATGTAGTAACATAAAAAGTATCCCTTTTCCTAACTTAATTTGGGAATAATTAATGTTAAAATGAGCCTAATGTTGCCTTGATTTAGTGTTGTAATGTGTTTTACACATTCACATTAAGTTTAGGGCCCTTTTAAACTAAATGGACCTAATTCTGCCTTATTTAGGGTGTTGTATAGTGTATATCTACACTTTCACACTAATCTAGGGATTTATTAATTAATTGGGATTATTTATGTCTTAATTGGTCCTATTTTGCATCCACAAGCCTAATTAATTGCATCTTTCTACGGATAATCTCGACACTTATCAAATAACCAATCATAATTCAATGTTTTTGGTTATGTGTTTTAGATCTAGTGATCTGGGACTCATACACCACCTTGGGCGTACGAGTCCCACCTAGGTCTCAGGAATTTATTTTAAATATCGCATTAAACAAGACATTCTTAGAGTTTGTGTGCCGGTTTTAAGCCACTAGGACTCATACGCCCAGTCCCACTTTAACTAGGACCTATTTTAAATCAAATTCTTGATGGGATTTTATTATCCTAGATTTGATGTCGACTTGTAGTGTTGTAATTTTGGGAAATTTTGCATAAAAAAGTATAAATACAAGATTATTTCACATAATTTCTTCTAACAAGCTAGAATTTCATAAGCATTCAAGGGTACTTTCACAAGAGAATTTCTAAGGCGTTCAAGGGTATATTTATAGAAGATTATTACAGCAATCAAGAGTCATTTCATCATGCCAAATATTTAGTGCATCATGCATGTGGTTTTGAGCTAATGTTGTGATGTATTGTTCAAGATCAATTCAAGTATTCAAAGGAATTATCTTTCATCAAGAGTCATGATCAAGATCTACATCCATTGAGGCCACTTCATGCTTGTTTGTAGATCTACGAGGTTTCAAACAAGGCTCTATTGTTTAGTCTTATGTTTCATGTTTCATCTCATTCATGCTTCATTTCTCATTAAGGTTTGATTACCAAAATGGGGTTTGACCAAGGAAAGCCACCATTCCCTAAAAAAACAACATTTTTTCCCTCTCTTTGTATGTTGCAAGTTTATAGGTTGAAGAAAAAGAGGACTCGAAGCCTTCAAAAGTACCAAATTGCAAAGTTGTCATAAGAATTTGTCAAGGCCCACAAAAAATAAGATCTAGAGCAAGATATCCAAATTATTTACATGAAACCAGTGGGAAAGTGCTTATTTAATTTGTATTTAGAGGCTCACAAAATTCACTTCAAAATTTTTCTCCTAGGACACTTTTCACCTTTTTGGCACACTTTGCAACTGTCTGGGCGTATGAGTCCCAGTACACCCTTTTTGCTAGATTTTTGCAGATCCTAATCAATCACCAGGAGATTCTAGATTTTTTGCCAAAACCTAGATTAGGAATAAATTTCATAGCCTGGCATATGAGTCCCAGTGCACTTCAAAATGTAGAATCTTAGAGTTGCAGATCTTGCTTGGAATCCATCAGTTTACCAAGTTCCTTTCTGTCTAATTTTTGTTTGTTCATTTGATTTAATTCTTTCAACTTTCTAGGGTTTAGTGCATTAGGGTTTTCATTTCTCCTTAAAAACTTCATTTACTGGTGAACCCCCTTTTTAATCAGACCTAAGGAAACCTCCTAACCCTTCCCTCACTCGAATCATTGGGTTGAAGTCTCTACGGTTTCCTAATGAACATAGGCTGAAATAGGTCCTAAACCTAGTTCCATCTCCTAAAAGGTGGAACCCTATTTCCTTTGGTTCAGGATCATATAAACTTGACAAAACATAGAAAGAGCCTATGCATGAATATTTGTCACCATGGTAACATTAGGGTCCACTTGATTTGAAAGAACACCCCAAAGTTTAAAAATATCACCAATAATCAAGTTTTCAAGGAGGTTTTAGCACAAAGTATTTACGCCCACCACTAAGTGACAAGAGTGGGTGAAATAAAAATCTATTTGTCCAATAGCAAAGTGCCATTTATAGAAAAAGGGAAGATTCTGATAATCCATGAATTGATTCCAAGGTTTGTCTTCAATTCTTAGAATGACATTTTTAGGAAGAGCCTTCAAAATTTTGATGTTGACTAAGATTTGAAGTAGTAGAGTCCATATTTAGGAATTGAACAATACTTTTACTAATGGAATAAAATTAAGGGTCACTCCAAATTGGAAGAGGGAGATTAGGAATTCTAATTAAAATGGGAAGAACATTAATGTGTTCTATGAGAGGGTTGGATTAAGAGAACTAGGGCTTGAGAAATAAGCAATGTTGACCCTACATCCAAAAACCACCATCCAAAACTACCTCCCTACTTGTAATTGATTGAAATATTGTAATAAAAATTATCCCTAGAATAAGGATATAGGTCAATATGTTTAACCATGAGCACTATCTATTAATTAAATACCCAATTGTTCAAATAAGGAAGGGAAGGAAAAAAATGGTTAACCATGTAGATCAATCCATTATTATAATAATATTTTCTATTGTTAATCACATCTTATCCAAATATAAGAAAATGGGAGGATTGAGAACAAGAAATGGGTTTACTATGTATAAACCGAGGAGCCAAATTCTAAACACCCACAAGGAGAGACTAAAGGGATACCTACTCTAGCAATTAGCACAAAGGTTAGTGGGGGATCTATAACAATTAGCAATAGGAAAGTCCTTGTAACACCTATAGATTCCATGGAAAGAGAAAGGATGCTACTAGAAGGAAAAGTGACATTCATCTCCAAATCCACCATGAAATCGCAATTTGCAAATAAACTAACCCCAAAATCAATGTCAATATTTCTTACACAAAAGTGAAGTAGGAAGATGTTTGAAATTATTTGTGAAAGTGGTATTGGAAAGAAAACTTAATATTTCCCTCAACTAATTTATATTAATAAAATAATGTTTATAATTTATTTATAAATTAATTTATTATAATATATGAAAATGGTAAATTAAATATTTTATTTTATAAAATAAAAGAGAGAAAATACGAAATTTAATTATAGTGATAACAATGCACGAGTTAGATATAATCTTAAATGATTTTATGAAAGTAGTATTGGAAGGAAAAGTGAACCTTGTTCTTAAGTAATTCAAGCTAATTAAATTATGCGGGTAAATTAATTACCGCCAAGAAATGAATAAGAGATATTAATATATTTAGTTTTAAGAATAATGCTTCTTTTTATTAATAATAGAATGAGCAGTCAGATTACAACGTATCCACAACTAGATACAGTATGCCAACAACAATATATCACTGCTGTAGAACTATATAGCACAGCTAGATACAGAGATCAAAGCTAAATGTCTCAGGTAGATACAGACTGTCAACAGTTAAAAACAACTATACAGAATTGCGAATTACAAATTGATTATAACTTTTTCCAAAACTAAAAAAGATACAAAACATAATGCAACTGCCTATAAAGAGCAAAAAGTATCAAAAAGGAGATAGAATAGTCTTCCACCGCACCCCAGTTGATCAAAGTTTGAATAGCCTCTCTCACATCATAGGAGAAGACCTCTATTGTCTCAAAGTTCTCAATCATCTTTCTCAGCAGCCACCTGATGAATGAGTTCCTTTTTGACTGCCTCCAATGCTCTCAAAAAGAACTCTAGATTTGGTTGCCCCTAATTCACCTCAATCTCCATAGTGACTAAAACCTGTTCTTCCTCCTGCGTCTGATCTAGAGAAAACATCTTCTTGGAATCATTCTTGACTGTTCCCCTCCTTAACATGCCTTTGAAACTCATCGAGGGTTCTACAGAAAAGTTCAGGTGCTTCACCATAAAGCTGATGCATCTGGCCGCAACCCCTTGGGTCCTTTGTA
>VDFB02389513.1:0-10102 GCA_007258455.2 Sequoia sempervirens
CTCTCTCAATACCTCTCATTCCCTCTACCTATATTTATCTCCCCTCTCTCTCCTTATCTCTATCTCACTATTCTCTCTCCCTCTCTCTCCCTCTCTCTCCCTCTCTCTCACTCTCTCTTCTTTATCTCACCATTCTATTTCTCTACTTATCTTTATCTCATCTATCCATATTTACCTCTGCCTCTTTCCTCTCTCCCTCTCTGTAATGTCCCCATTTTTGTGAGCATCAATTTTGGGAAGGATTATCCTATCAGTTGACCTTCGTAGGCTAATGAGCATGGTTAGGAGATCCTTTGTGGTATATATCTAGTAAGTTGATGGTTTCCATTTCCTGGATTCAGTGAATTGGAGAATTAAGGATTTTTCTTAAGATATAATGTTTAATTATTATTAAAGGTAACTTTAATAATAATTATCATTTTAATGTTATGTTATAATGTTATATTTGCACTTTATATTATATAGTCACATTTTAATATTTGTAAAGTGCAAATATTATATTATTAAATAAAAGAAGATTCTAGAAGGGCCGACCTCATGTGGAGAAAAAGTGTATTAAGAGGGTCATCCAAGCTTCATTCATCCAGGAATTGATATTTTCTTTGATGTTATTGTTTGGTGAGGAAGCTAGTTAGGGTTTCTACCATTTCTAGCCATTAGGAATGAAAAATCTCATTGGTTATGCAATTTTGAGGTTGTGAAATATAAATTGAATTATTGCTTCATTGTGGGATTCACTTCAGAAGTTTAATTTGTGCTTCATTGCAAATTTTGTGGCCTTTGGCCAAATTTTGGTGAAAAGGATTGCATATCAACTTATTGAAGCATTTGGAGGAATTCAATATTGTCTTGAAGTTGCATATTACATCCTTGGAGGAAAATCTATTGGGATTGCATTGAAGATTATTTTCAATTTGAAGACATCATTATATTGGCATATTATAGGACAATTTTGGCTTGGAAGAAATGAATAAAGGCATTGTTGTTAGCATGTTACAGTCATAACACAACAAATAGAAACCCCACGATTTCACTCATACCAAGCTATGGAGGCATCAATTCTTTATGGGAATTTGGGTGCTTCACTCCTTGATGCATGACAATAAATTTTGGAGTTATTGGGAGACATTTAAGGGCCACATTAATTTATTATTGAAGATTCAGATTAGAACATGGGCGGCTTGGTGTGAGGGTCGATTTGGTTCAAGGAAGGCACTTTTGGATTGTTTCAAGGTTGCTACATCCTCACCAAGCATGGGCGCACCTTCCAATTAGGTTCCTCATGTTATTTGCTTCATGCATATGCATATAGAATAATGTTAGAGGTAAACCACAAAAATGGTTTACAATTCAGGTGGAAGGAAAACTGCAAAAAACAACCCCAAGGAAAATGTGATTTTGGGGGTTTGTAGGAACCTATTGGTTCAAGCGAACCCATTTGAATCTTGGCTACCAAAAAAACCAAAAACAATGCATTAGGAAGGGTGGTTCACTCAAACTAGGGTTCGAGTGAAACCCTAGGGGTTAGTACAAACACCCCTTATCCCTCATTCTCCCCCTAAAACACAAAAGAAACCTATTTTTTCACTTCGGAGCTCAGTTTGAACATGAAAATGGAAAATACTTCACAAACCCAACTAGAATCAGGTATTCCTCATAATGAGCTATCCAATGAATATAATTTACCCCAATACTTTTTGGGTTTTGCCATGTGTTGTTTTTTAGTTTTATTAAACATGGTTTTTCCACTTTGAAAATGGTCGCTGTTTTGCACATGTGGAAAAATATTGGGTGTCAAAAATTTGAAAAATATGAGTGCACCAGATATTGAAGTCCTTGATCAACCAAAATTGGTGCAGTATATATAAAAATTTACACATTATCTACGATTAGCACTATGTCTAGAATTGTAGTGGTTTGACTTTGAAACTTGATTAAAAAAAAAAATCAATAAAAACTATCTGCAAATTGAAGCACTAGATGTTGGAGTTCTGAATCTAAATTCAAAAAATTAGAATTTTATCCTCATATGGAAAAAAGGTTAGTAGTGTTATATAGTGTGTCACTTTTTAAAAATGTTGTTTCGAAAAAACTAGGTTTACTAGGAGATGGAAAAAAAGTGCAATCGATTCCCAAAAATTTTGAAAAAAATATTTTTAGAATTGTTACCTTTTACTTACAGCTCAGGTCAAGTCAAGTTTATTGGTTTTGTTTCAACATTGTTGAGGAAACTGAAAAGCAAAGGTAGAACTGGATGAAGTTCATTATTTTTAGGTACATAAAATTTTCATGTTTTGCTAATTGAGTGTTCAGTAATCATCACTGAGACCATTTTACATATGAATCATAGTTTATTGTGCAAACATTTAAAATAGAAAATTGAAAAGGTTTGCATAGTAATGCTTTTATTCATTCTGTAAAAATGTTGAATCCCACACAAGCCGTGGAATTAACCTTTTCTAGATTTTTACAATCAAATAAAGAATGCATAAACAATGGTATGCTATACAACTGAAAATAATGGAAACATAGGGTAGGAGGTGATTCGTCATTGCCTGGAATGACGAATCGTTGACAATTGAGGTTTCCAGTTGAGACATCAGTTCCAGCTCCATTTTCAGTTTCAGCTTTAATTCCAACTCCAAAAGCATCTGCAAGGAAGATAAAAGATGACGTTAGAGATAATCTCTAAGCAATGACGGATCAAATCCTATCATATATCTACGCTACCAACAGGAATATAGGATACAGTCGATCAGGCATCCATCAGATAATTGCAAAAAAATCAAGAGAAGAAAGAATGTAATTCAATGGAAGCTTTCAATTTTCTTTTATTTTGCTAACATGTTTGTTTCAGTGTGCAGAAATAGATTCATCATGTTCGAGATCAATTATCAGATATGTGGAGTAAAAAGGGCTCCCACAAGGGTTGAGCTCGGCATATCAAAAAGGACATATTCACAATTTTCATACGAAGCACATGAATATTGATAACAGATATTCAAAAGCAGCATATTGCATTCATCTATTTCATTTTCTGTTCAGCTCTACTTTGTTTTTGAAGAGAAAAAAAGTATTCAAGTACAGGACAGATTTGCAATAATTTAATTTTCTATGAGTTCTTCAACAGAAAGTAGCAAATTATGTTTTAAGTCAGCATCTAAGAATAATGGAAGATACAGATATGCATTATCTTTTATCAAACAGGCAAACAATGTCACAAGTGCCAATGAGATAGTAATGGAGTGAGCTTTGACATTAAATGGAGTATTTGTTTTCAATGATAATCATTAGTTACAAAGTTATTCAAGAGTAGAATTACAACAGTGAACAGGGCCAATGAACAATTGGCAATGCCTCATTAAATGCTCTATTAGTTATTTCTATTTTTGTAGTCAAAGTGAGCTTTGAAGGATCAAGTAGCAGAAAAATAGGTATGATGTTTTTTAGGTTGTTGAATAGTGATGAATACACATATAATGGAACAGCAGTAAAGAGCAAAGCCATTTTCTGTTACAGCAAAAGATTAAGTAATAAATGCTATAGGTGTGCATTATAAGCAGCAGTGTTCAATTCAGCATGTTTAAGCCAGTTTTGAACGATTCCATAACAATAACACTGCCCCATCAGATAGAAGTCACATTGACTTAATACTCAACATCAACATAGCTCTTTCATCAAGTCAAGAAAGGGGAATGATGCTACTCATTATATGCATTTTACAGTCAAGGAATATGAAAGACAACAACAACATTCATGATATAAAAGATGGTCATAGAAGTCTCTTATAAATGAATTCCAAGAAAGCTAAAATGTCAAAGAAGACAACAGTATGGAAATAGTATAAGATCAAAGCAAAAGAGGAGACAGTGAAACAGTAAAAAGTATTTCCAAGTAATTGTACTGGAACAGCAATGTCAATATATTTAAAACACTTATGAGCATGTTGTAGCTTTGGTCAAGTGAATCAACAATACAGAAATTTCTGTCATCTCCTTTTGATCATGCATATCAAGTACTCGTTTTCGACTTAAAGACACCATTGTGTTCATTCGAAAAACTAAGGATGATAAAATATTCTTGGTAAAGTTTATGCACAGTAGTATGGAGGACAGCAATGACAACCATTTGAAAGTTTCTTTTGTCAAGAATAGTAAAAGTGATAGCATGATAAGCTCATAATGTATGCATATTCATGAAAGTCACAAGTGCACAGAAACAAATTTATGTTTTCATGGGTGAATTTCATGGGTGAATACTTCAGTTTTAAATTCATTATGCATAGAAATACTTTGATATTTCAGCTGCTTATTATATTCTACTTCAGAGATTCTATCATTTAGTTAACTCAATGGAAAGCCATGTTTATAAAGAGCACTTGATACTGATTCCTAGTTACATGTGTTTCTTTGCAAAAAAGGTTATTGAGTTTACTGATGGTGGCTATCGACATCAAGTTCATAGCACAGGAAAACATGAAAAGAGCTACAGCAGTGAAGATTAAAGAGAGCAAAGACCTGAAAATGAAAGATATCCAGTACAGAAAGCAAAATAACAACTAATTTTCACTTCTTTGTAGGAAAAGGAAAATATACTTTTGTTTTATATTTTCATTGAATTCAAGCAAGCTCTTAGCTTCAATTTCTAAGCCAACAGAAACATTCTATGCAGCCTATGGAATTTAAATACAGTGAGAAATATTAACAACAAACTGCAGGAGTTTTTTTTCAAATCTAAGTAAAAAGCTTGCTTTTTAGAACAGGAAAATCAACAAATACAAAATACCCAGATAAAGAAGAAGTTTGTGGCTATATTTTCATTAAGAACATAGAAAATCGAAGTATTTCATCTGTTGTAAGTTCAAAATGAAACATTTTTTGCAGAGATCAGAAGGAGATGATCATGGCGCGGCTTGGAAGTGAGGTATTGCAGATTCAAAGAGAAAAATACCAGATTCGAATTTATAAGCAATGTTGTTCTTTTTTTCTTAAAAAAAATTACTTCAAGATGTTCATGGCGGCGTGGAAATGAAGAGAACTTTCAGAAATTCGCTAAAAGAAGAAAAAATCAGACTTATATCTAAAATACCTGATGAAATCTCCATGATTCGAATTTGAGGAAGTCTCTACATCAAGTTTGTCGCTCAAGATGTTAATGGCGGCCAGACAAGTGCGGATTTCACACCAAGTTCACAGCAAAGTCTCAAAGAAGTGTAAGAACATCTTCCAAAATAGAAAATCATGCCTCATAATGCCTCTACGTTTTTTTATAAAAACGTCATACTTCAGTTTCAACCCAAAAGAGACCAGATTCGAAATTCTTCAATGGTGAAAAATACAGAAAACATCAAGTGCGCAACTAGGGTTTCTTCATGGTAGCGCCCAGCAAAATGAAGCTTTCAAAAGAAAATAAAAAATGAAGTCTTTGCCTTCTTTTTAGGGTTCGAACCCTAAAGTATTCGACCCATTTTGCCTTTTCTTTTAGCTTTATTCATCCTTCTCAAGCCAATAAGCTCTAAGGCTTTCATAAATTAAAATAAAATGCTTAGAGTTTTATTTTTAATTTTGCGTTTTAAAGCAAATTATAGATCTTTATTAAAATGATTTGTTAATCATTTTTAATAAATGATGTTATTTAAATGCAAATTTAAAGCTTCAAGTCCTATTTTAATTTTTGCATTTTTAGAAAATTGTAAAATCTTTATTAAAATGATTTGTTAATCATTTTTAATAAATGATATTATTCAAATGCAGAATTTAAATTAACCTTGCTAGGTGGTATTCCAACTTGCATTTTTAAAAATTTGTAAAACTTTATTTTTAAAAGTGATAAATTATAAATCACTTTTAAAAAATAAATGTTATTAATGCAAGTTGAAGATATTTGATGTATTCTTTTAAAGACCTAGTCAAGTGGAGCATTTAGTGGAGCATTAAATCTTGGAGATGTGGCAAATTGTCAGTGTTAAGTGGAGGTTTTGGGTTGCTGGATTCAGGGGAGGAGTTTTTGATTGATGGGACACCTTTTTTGGAGTCTTTTGAGTCCTCTTTATGAGGATTTTTGTTCCTATCCGGGTCTGGGGAGACTTTTTCCTATTTTGGTGGGTTGTTGATAGGTTTGAGATCCTTCTTTTAGGGTTTTTTTTCCAAATCCGACCCCCTTATTCAAGGTGGGGCCCTTTTTTCTAGGGTTAGGGTGGAGAGTTTGAGCTTATTTATTCTCTTCCTCATTTCTATTTTAAGGATGCAAAATTCTGGAGTGGAAGAGACTTTGTACTTTCTGGAGAACATGGTGCTATTTTGTTCCAAGTATTGTATCAGATTCTGGAGTATGCATTTTCAGAGCCTTTGAGGGCCTTTACACAACATTTTGGATCTATTTCTGGTGTCATATTTGTATGCAGATTGGTGATTGATCTTTCTTTTCTTTGTTTCTTATCTGAAACCTTTTAAGTTTGTCTCATTTTGGCATCTTTGTGACTAGGAATTCTCTTCACAGGTTAAGGGTTGTATTAATTTCTAGATGTATTTACTATGATTAACATCCTTTAAGTATTATTCTGATCTCAGATCTTCCTTTGAAATATTCATGTGTTGAGGGTTTTACCAGTTATTGCATCATCATATAAATAGTTGTGGGTTCATTCTGTGCTAAGGGAAGTGATTTTGGTGTATCACCCATTAATTAGTTTCAATCCTTAAGTTCTTTTATCTCTTTTCTTCCCCTTTTTCCCCTAAAATCTTTAGGTTTGAAGAGCAAAAATAGAATTTTTTTTCAACAAGAACTGGCCTAGAATCCAGAGGTCTCATTTTCAGTATTGCATATCCCACATGTAGAATTTGAGTCCCATGTTATGCCAGATTACTGAGCTTAAAAGTTTCAGTAGGGTGCAAATTTGGTGCATAACAGTTTTGGCACTCCCGATGGGACAGAAGAAGTCATAATTTTTTCATCAGTTCTTGCTGTTTTGATATGCTACAACAGGTTTACAGCTTTGAAGAAGTTAAGTTTCAGCATATTTGGCGACTCTGTTGTGAAGGAAAGTGACCAATGCAAAAGTTTATATGAGAAAGGTGGAAACTAGAAGTTCAAAGTCTTTTGAATATTTGCAATTGTCATCACCCAAGAGGAAAGGAAGGACTCTTGATCGAACTCCTCATGCAAAAAGAGTGCAAACAACTCCTCCAAGAGTATATCTCAGAAGAGGAAGATCATTGCGTAGTGAACGTCCTGTGAGACACTCAGCATCACCAACTGTCAGAGAAGAGCCACCTATTGCTGTTTCTGGGAATTTCAACTTCCCAAAAGGTAGGAGCAATTTTGGTACAGCAAGTGTAAGCTTTTCTACTACAATTACAAGTACTTTTTCATCATTTTCGAGTACTATACCAGCAAGTGCAAGCTCAGTTTCAGCAAGTATATCAACACAGACTCATAGTATGGCTACACCAAGAGCCTTTGCTTTTGTTCCATTTGATTAGGGTAGTCCCCTTAATTTAGTGCAGCATAATGATATTCTTTTGGCAGCATTAAAGGGATTGCCAGAATTCACTGGAGAAGGGCAAATAACGTCGTTTGAACATATAAGAGATGTGGCAGCGTTGTGCAATGTGCATCATGTAACGCAAGAGAACGTAGCAGTAAGGTTATTGGCCGCATCTTTCAAGAAGAAGGCGCTGGAATGGTTCAGAAGCTTGCCAGTGGCCTCTATTGCAACATGGGATGAGCTTGGTGACAAATTTACCACATTTTTTGAAGACAAGTATGATCACTTATCTTTGGTGGAGCAGTTGACAACTATTAAAAGAGCCCCTCAAGAGTAAATGACGGATTTCAACATCAGTTTCCAAAAGACTTGGAATAGGATACCTGCTACAGTAAGGCCTTCTGCTGATTACACATTTTTGTATTACTTAAAGAGTCTCAATAGTGATATATTAGTGATGATACAATCCATGGGAGGTCAATCATTACCTCAAGCTTATAGTATAGCTATAAGAGCAGAAAATAGTCTTATTCAAGTAGGAAAAATAGCTCCTAGGCCCCCTATGCCATATTTTCCAGATATTCACCCAAATATACCATTGCATATACCTCCTCTTGCTGCAATACCGACTGTTCCAACTATAGAGATTGTTGGACCTTCAACTGAGCTACGAGAGATTAAAAGTAGCTAGCAAAAGATTGAAATGGTTTTGCAGACTTTGGGAAATGAGCTAACCAGCATGAAAAAGCAGTAGTACCAAGGTTCAAGGTCATCATTTCAACAGTATAACCAGCAGCAGCAAGGAGCGAATCAGCCTTATCAAAATCAAGGATTCAATCAGCAGTATCAACAAAATAGACAACTATACCAAGGAAATTATCAAGGACAGCGACAAAATGTTAACGAAAGGCCATTTTAGACACATAACACAGTGCATATGAATGCAGCAAATCCGATAAGAGATATTGTTCCAGCTCAGAATAATCTTGCAGCGGATTATGAATGGTGTTTTCCATGTAATCAATTGCATAATCAAGCAACATGTTCCAATGGTATTATCAATCAAGCACTGATGGTTCAAAATGCCACAAGTTCACAACTGGATGCATCTACTAAAGTACCTGAGCAGTAACGAGATGTGCATCCCAATGAGACTGGATTCCTAAACTGACAAAGTGAAGAGTTATGTGGTGTGAATGGTGATCTAGCAATTGCAATGATCACCCGAGAAAAGAAGAGGGCTCTAGAAGCAAATCAAATAGCTGTTAAAGACAAAGAACCTGCTACTGCAGGACCATCATTCATAAAAAATTCCAATATCCCACAGAAGTCTTCAAATCAGCCAACCAGCAATCAGCCTCACAAAGAAACAGATCCGGTTGTTGCTAAGATACACCAGAAAGTGCATTCAGCTATGCCCTACAACATTGTAGACAACATGAAAATAATGAACGTATCAATGACTATGTGGGATTCTTTATCGATTCCCGGACAAGCTAAGATGTTAAAGAAAGCATTGAGTGGTGAAGGTATGCAAGAACATGCAGTCGGTGATCATGAGGAGGTAGTCATGACAAATGTTGATCAAGTAAAAGTGATGAATAGCAAACCAGATGTCACAGTTCAAGGTAAGGATGTGAGACCTCCTCCATTCTATGTTTCCTTAGTCATTGGAAATAACTTGGTACATAATTGTATGGTTGATAGTGGGGCAACTTGTTCTATAATTCCAAAAAGGGTAGTTGATCAGTTAGGATTAAAATATGAGCCTATAGAAAAGGGAGTGGTCCAGTTAGATGGTACATCTGTCAATTCAATAGGCCTCATAAAAAATGCTAGTCTGACCTTACATGCTTGCCCTACTTTCGCCATTCCACATGACATATATGTAATGGATTTACCTCCCTATTTTGGCCTTTGCTTATCAAGAGAATTTATAGCCAAGATAGGAGGTTATCTCTCATCTGATTGGTCTCACATGATTTTCCGTACAAGGTATGGAACAAAAGTAAACATAAAGTCAGAATCACTTGCAAAGGATATCATTGAACCTTATACACCCAGTACGATGAATGCAAATTGTGTCATTTTTGAGCAAGATGATCATGCTGCTCCTATTTCACATACATCTACTACTGGAATTCCTAATATTCTTTTAGATGAATGGGTTGAAAGTAGTACTCATCACACTGGAAGTGATTTAGTATTAGATGTTGGTATGGGTAACTATATGTTTCAAGAGGCTGGTTTGGTTACGCCAAATTTGGTTAAAAGGGAGGATGTTGATTCTAAACAGCACAATGAGGTCTGGAATATGTTTTTTGATGGATCTAGAAGCAAGCATGGTGCTGGTGGAGGTGCGATGTTAGTGTCGCCTGAGGGAGTTGAGTACTATGCAGCGTTTAGATTTAGTTTTTCTTGCACCAACAATACAGCCGAGTATGAAGGCTTAATTAATGGGCTAGAATGGGCGAGAAAGAGAGGTGTTAAGGATCTAAAGGTTCATGGTGATAGTGAGCTCATGGTGAATCAGGTGAGAGGGCTAGTTTCTATTAAGAATGATACTCTAAAGGAATATAAACATAGAATATGGGATGTTATTGAAGATTTTTCTGC